>AYEL01082193.1:0-40276 GCA_000484575.1 Olivierus martensii | reverse complement strand
CACACACACACACACACACAGTCACACACACACACACACACACACACCTACACACACAAACACACACACACACACCTACACACACAAACAAACACACATATATATATATATATATATATACATATACATATACACATACACATACATTATCAATCTGAAAATCTCTGCATATGTCTGTATGTATGCTTATAATTCAAGGACAGCTGAATCAATTTTTATGAAACAAGTTTTGTTTGTTAGAGAGTTTGTTTAAACAAATTATAGGAAAGCTATTATTAATATATATCCCTAAGAATCAATATAATTTATATAAAAGTTTCCTTTGCCAGTAGATGGTAGCACATTACAACCTATTTATTATTAAAATATATTTAATATTTCAAGTATTGAGGCAGTTCAGTGAATCTTTGTTTGCCATTGCAATTAATAAGTTTCAAGATCAAACATTGCAAATAGCCAGGGTAAATTTAGAAGATTGTTTTTCACACAGCCAACTATGTTTTCTGTTCAAGAGTTAGTGATCAAAGAAATGTATATATTTTCAGTCACAATACAACTTTAAACATAGTTATAAGTAAAAGTTCAAAGAACCTAAAACAGAAATGATCAATGACAGTGAACATTTCTAAGTAATATTTAATAAAAGTTGAAAAATTAAAGTAAAATTAATTCATAGTTTTATTTAAAACATAAAAACTACAATAAACTGCTCATGCACAGGTTTACTACAGTAGTTTATCTATACAATTATAATTATACACAAATAATTTTTTTACAGGAGTGATTCAAAAATCTCCATATATAGTAAAAATTAACTTTATACACAAAATATGCCCTAAATATATATTATATATTTTTCTCAAATATCCTTTAAGTATGCTTTGTCAAAAAAATGTATAGAATCATTCTGATGGCCAGGATGCAATTTTGTTTGAAATGCAATTTTGCTCATAATACTAGGTTGTATTGATGCAAGTTCACCATTAGTGGGAGAGTTGTATCTGTATGCTGCTTCGATATAACGAAATTTTTTCAAATTCCATATTTTTTAATTTATTCTCTTTGACATGGTTTTTCAAACTGTTATAATCACAAAAATCTGAAATTGCAAAACAATATAAATGTGCAGGATATTGAATAATTATTGCAAATTATATTTGGAGAAAGTATTTCCAATGACAATCTTAAAAGAATTTGTAGAACAACAAGAAGTATACAAAAACGAGGAAGTTAGTGTTTCTGAAGATGAGGTGCAAAAAGAACTTGCAATGAATTTTCTCAAAGCAAGTTTAGCCACTATTATGGAAATTATGAATCAGTTAATAATCAAAATAAAATGATCAAATTTTGATAGAAGTTCAAAGGCAAGATGAAGTGTCATGAATGTGATGTTTCACTATTGAAAATTGCTTGCTGAACAAAAGAGGGAAAAGGCAAATGATGTTAGATGACTTCCTAATGAAAAACAATGTATCAAATGAGGAAGAACCTTTCTCATCACAAACATAAATTATTTACTTGAATATTTTTGATTTTCCTGAATGATTTATGAATACAAATTGATATTTGCAATAAAAATTGTATATAATTAATGTAATGTAATAATAATACATGTTGCAAAATAAAATAATGGTAGATATATTTTTTTATTTCCACTGTCCTGTTTCACCCATCCCCATTATTTGTGTGTTAAGATGATCTCATTTAATACTGTTTCATTTAGTGCTTGGTTTTATTGGAACATATTCCCCATGCTAAATGGGATCTTACTCTGTATATTTTCAAAGTAAGGGTAACCATATAGGGATATTTTGCAAATAAAATTACATTTTGTTTAAAAAAGTGTTAAATTTCATTGTTTATGTGACTTTTGGACTATCTGTATATTGATTTATTTTTAATTACTTCATAAATACATTATTCAATCATAAAATTATAAGGCTAGTACAAATATTTCTTGGTTATGCAAATAATTGAAACCAAAGTTTTTTATGTAACCCAAATTTTGCAAAAATCAGAAAAATAATTTAACAAAAATTCTAACTCATTCCTGGAGTTAGAAGGATTCATGATGATTGCATTTTCATCACATTATGGCACCATAATATTCCCTTACTGAAAGGGAAACAATATTGCATGGAACAATACATAATAATATGATACTTAAAATCAACAAATATTATACAGAACTTATATAAATTCAGTAAAATGAACTTTTAAATGTTGTAAATCAATATGCTTGCATTTGTAACATAAATATAGTAAGTATATGTTTGTTCTCTACATTACAAAAAAATTACAGAAAACATTAATACAGCAATACCTCACATAGTCCGGTTAATTGGTTCCTCTTTCTTCCCAGACTAATTGAAACTGGACTATTTGAGGTACAAACCTTAATGGGAAAAAAATTATAATTGGTTCAAGAAATTTTCGATTTATGTTTTTTTTAAATTGTAAATTCTTACATTAATAATTATTTCATACGCATTAAGAACTTAAAATCTTTTATAAAGATTTATAATAGACAGAAGGGGACAGAAAATGGATCGGAGCCCATAAAGACGAATAGATAAAAGAGGGCTTGCCCAGCAGGTGAACACATTCACTTTCTCCAAGTCAGCCGCTCGGCGCCATTACAAACTCCGAGCAGTGCTCTGCGTAAAGGCGGATTCCCTCTTGAACTAGGCCGCCGCATGCTGATGAGTTGCAAACGCCGATATGTCCAGAATTAGTTCCCATTCAATGATTAAATTAAGCATTTGCTGTAAACAACTGACGACATTGCAAAAGAGAGGCAGGCACTATAAATGTTGTTCAGATAAATTTGGCAACACTGGAGCAGCCGCCTGCTTGTGTCAGCTCGTCATAGTGGCTATTCCTAACCTTAATTCATATATATAGATAGTAAGTAGCAAGCACACTTACATTTTATATTTATTCTAAAAAAATAAAGCAAATTAAAAACTTTTTACTAACAATTACAATCCGGACTATAGTGAAACCCGGACTATGCGAGGTATTGCTGTATAAAATTAGATGTATATAAATCAGAAAATACCTAAATTCAGTACAAGCAATTTAAAGTTATGCAACTATTTTTCAAACAATTCGTTTTTTTAATAATGTACTGTGTTTTATTTTTGTTAAATAAGCATCTCATATATCATATATAAAATATAAATTATGATGATTTTATTAGATAAAAAAAGTTGGCCGAAGCGAAGTCGCTTCGGCCAACAACATGGCGGACGCGAACGTGAATTCGACGATATAGCAAATTGACTTTGTTTTGTTGGACAGACGTATCTCATTTATATTAATAAGTGTGATGACAAGTTCCTAACAAAGTCAATTTGCTATATCGTCGAATTTACCTTTCGCCTCCACCATGTTATTGGCCGAAATTACAACGCTTCGTCCAGCTTCGTTTTTCTATTATTGAGCAGTCCATCCAGTTTATATAAAAGGTTCTCGATTGTAGCGTATGTAGTACTTCAAATTTTTAAATATATATTTTTTTTCAAATATATTGATGATTTATGTCATTGTTTACTAACGCAATGAAGACATTACATAAAAAAATTATACATAAAGATTATGTTAAGGGAGAGTAATCGGAAATGATATCGTGTTCAATCGCTATTAATAATATTACATTGTATCTTTCGTGAAGCATATAGATTGCAACACGTACTTTTTCTTTTACTTGCGATTCCAAACTTTAAATGTGTGGAATAGGCGTTTTCTTTGAAGAAAAATACAAAGAAAGCCGAAATTATATTTATTGTTTGTATATAACTTATATGAGTTTGTATCTGGTAAGATTGATGCATATGGCAAGTAAATATTGATTTACATAACTATGTAATTTTTCTTATAGAATATTCTCTATTCAAATTCAATAACATAACATAAAGTTTGATAGCCATCAAACGTTTTTTGAATATTTAGCGATTAAAATATTCTCTAGATCTATTCGTTATGTCCAGTTCTACTGGTATGACTCTAACCACATTACAGCCACACCAGTAGAACTGGACATAACAAAATACTGCGGCATTATATTAATTTAGACGAAATTTTATTATATAAATAAATTACTTATTTGATTATTCATTCACTCACACGAAAAATTTATGCAAAAAATTAATTTAAACTTTTCGTTACTCCGCGATCTACAGGTTGTGTGGCTGCTACATACGAAACACAAAATGTAATTAATTTTTCCCTATTCATATTAAAATTTCCATTCTCTCTCTACAGTTGATTATCAATCGATCCTCAAATTTTTTTTCCTCTATTATTTATCTATAAATGCGTATAGGAAATAAAATTCTAGATTAGAAGAGAACGAACAAATAATAATAAATTTTTTTTTCGATATAGAATTTCCAAACATTTATAATTTATGTAAATAATTTCTCTCGAATGAGAAAGTTATTAAATCAACTTCTCCTGCCTCAGAGATTAATGATAATCAGAAAAATCGAGCCAATGCATAAATTATTTGTGTTGTTAAGAAAACTTTTTAAAATGCCAAACGGGAAGAATATCAAACATTGTAGAATATGGAAAATAAAGAGAATGTTTGAATCAACCGTGCTTTCCGATTATTCGTGCTTCTCCCTATAATTAGCATTGATAATGAGAGTGCGCTACGGTTTCCAAAAACAGCAAAGTGCATTCTCGTGTCAAAATTGTTTCGAGAAGCCAAAGAATATGTAAACAGCCAAAGTGATAGTTTATAAACTCGCATTTAAATAATTAAAGATCATTAACTTTTAAAATAATGGTAAATATTCAGCCATATTTTAAATATTTTCGAAAAATTAAAGAAAATAAATATATGCCAATTAAAAATCTATAAATAATTTTTTCTTAGTTCAGCAAAAACAATCGCGTAGATGTAAAAAAATTAATTAAAAATCATAATTTTCGAGTTGGAATGGAAATTAGAAACATCCACGAAATACATATATTTGTTTTTGATAATATTAAGAGTTTATTAAGATGATAAAGTCGAGAAAATAAACAAAATTTTCTTCTAAAATTGCGATGATTAAGATGAAAAAGTTCCACCGGATCAGAAGTAAATTGTAATTCTATTATCGGTCCCATATCTAACGCGCATTTGGCCAATAATGAAATTTTTGAGCGGGAGGAAAGGACAAAAAATATGTCACACGTAATAATTTTTGTGCAAATATTACCACATCGCGTGATTCTCTACGTCAATTAAGAGTAGGGAAGAGGAGTGACGCCCTTTTGGACGACTAGCGATTAAAATAAATTATTGCTCCACCATAAAATAATAACACTATCAATTTAGAAATGATCGAATTCGATTTTTCTTCCGTGATTTGTGCCATCATCCGATTTTTTAAATTCGATTTTCTCCTACAAAAAGATCGTCTCGACTTTTCCTGAGAGAATTCCCCAAAATTAGAAGATTGAAGAAAGTGATATTATAGAAAGAATTGAAAAAGTTTAGCAAAGAATCATTTTTTCTTGTAACAGATTTAAATATAAAATATGAATAATTATAATAGAATAAACTGAAATTTATACAAACTGATATATAAAGAAAGAAAAAATTTAAAATTCTTCTTTCTTTGTTTAATTTCATAATTTCATATTCAATCGCTAACGTACCTTTACATCTGCTATGCCAATTATGGTTTGACAGCGTTTAGGAACCTCTAATTTCCTTATTTTAAGTTTTTATCTTTAATTTTGTGAATAGTTTTCTGGTTTGGGATTCAATTCCGAAATTAAAATTTTTGATTTTTAAATAAAAAGAAGTGAAATTCTAAAATTATCTTCTTCTTTTTTTAATGCGATATAAACATTACATTTTTGGTAGGGATGATGCGGAACAATCGTTGGTAGCAACAAATTTTCAAATACTCTACATAAAAGAAACCAAAATTAGAGAGTAAAAATTCTGAAAAGAAAGCGTAGAGAGCGCTTTCTTTTTTTAGAATTTTCGAAGTGAAATTCGAGAGAATTTTTTCACATCTGATTAAAGATGGCTGTTTCGTGCCATTTGAATTCAATCCGATCCATTCACCTGAATATTTGTGAGAAAGTTAGACCGAAACGTCGTGATATGAAGCATCGAAACTCGCAATATTATGTTTGTGTAAAGGATCTGGAATTTTTCATTAGTTGGCAATCGATACAGGTTTGTTTTTAAGCGTGTAGCTGGTTTCTTTTTTTCATTTGATATCGATGAAAATATTTACATGATATTTTAATATTGCTATTCCGATATTTTAATCTTCCTTTTTTTATTTTTTATTATTACAAAAATTATATTTCTTCGACATTTCGTGTGTTTATTAGAATCTTTTCTAATGAGAGATACCTATTTATTCGCTTTATATTTTACATTTTTTTTTTTTATATTCTAGTTTTCGAACTTCTCAAGATCGAAAATTCTTGTTTAAAAAAAAATCTGGAATGAAAAGAATAGAACTGGCGCCAAGATTTCGTTCGACTTGGAACGGAAATAGTTCATCTATCAATGTCTATTTTAACTAAAAGTTGATGGATAATAAATATATAGCTGTTAGTGATAACGAAGCCAACTCAATCATCCTGTTTACAACTTTATACACTTTTAAACTTCTTTAAAATCTATAAAATTTGATTTTATTATTATTATTATTTCATTAAAGCGATGTGGAAACGTATATAGGTTAATCGAACAGCATTTGTTTATGGATGGCGTGTTTCCGTTACCAATATTTTGCATCATAGTTTCAATCGTAGCTTGACGTTAACGCATTAAATTCTTTTGTTTTCCAACTTAATAGAAGTTAATACGCCAGGTATAGGTATAATGAGCTATAAATAAACTTTTCGACTGAAATTATTCGGGTATATTCTATCGAAAGAACGATAAAAATAGGCTAAAATGTAACATTCGCAATATCCATCAAAGATGCCAACAAAATCGATTTTATATTTAAATTAAGTAAATTTTGCATTATGATATAAGATAATGGAACCACGGTAATTCACGAAACAATAATCGGATTAATCTTCTATCCATAGGAATACTGTAATTGTAAACAAAATTTGTTCATTGTCCATCTACCTGATATATAATATATCATAATATAAGATACTGTATATAAGATACTGTACAATATTTTGTTTTTTTACCGTATTTTCTCGCGTTTAAAGACAATAATTCAATATTTTTTGATGTTTAGTGGATAATTATATGCTATTTTTACCATCGGATTAATCTTCTATCCATAGGAATACTGTAATTGTAAACAAAATTTGTTCATTGTCAATCTACCCATTATAAGATACTGTACAATATTTTGTTTTTTTACCGTATTTTCTCGCGTTTAAAGACAATAATTCAATATTTGATGTTTGATGTTTAGTGGATAATTATATGCTATTTTTAATTTCGTAATCAGTTTTATACGAAAATTAATTCGGCAGAAAAAGTTGTCGGCTTCTGGTATTCTTCCACTATCAAACGGATTTGGAAAGAATTAAAAGAAAAACGAATTTAGAAAACTCTTATTTTCCGGGAACGAAAGTGAAACGATTAAAAGTAAAAAGAAAAACTTTAGATTTTCCATGGTTCTTTTTCGGCAAAAAAAAAGGGGGAGAAAAACAAAGTTTTATTTCCCGATCGATATAACCGTGCGGGTCAAAATAAGAAATATTGTATAAACAAGTTTTAAACTTTATAATACATTATTCTCAGTTTAAATAATAATATAGCATTTGTGCCTACTACATTACTTAATTATTATTATTACTATTATTATTTTAATTTATAATATGCGTCTTAATAAGAAAAATTATCAATTCTTACTAAAATGCAATATTTTAACACGAAAATTATATGAAAAATAATTTCAAACACCAGATGGAAGCACTTACCTATATCTCGCTCATCGAAGAAGGTGATTAATATGGAGGCGTATGTATCATACTTTTATATTATTTAAAACTTTTATTAAATTCTTATCGAGCAAAATGCTAATTGTCAGAATGTAAAACAATTCTAACATAAATATAAAAAAATGTTTAAGCGTATTCTGAACTCGTTAGTTTCTTAATATGCTTTTCCTGAGTTTCAGGAAATTAATATTCCTGAAAATCAGAAATATAAATCTAAATAAATTGCTATCTATAATTTTATAAGAAAAATCATACAAGCTTGTTTAATAAAATCGCATCATATAAAACAAAAGCAAATAGAGAAAAAAATTCTAGAGATAGATAAATCTGTTTTGAATTGTCAAATCAAAGCTTACTTGACTATATAACCTTCAATGCAATATAGAAACAGATTTAGAACACACACACACAAAATAAAATAAAATACCAATATATAAAACTTATGCTTTACTTCATATTCATTTAACCGAAGTAAAAGTATTTACATATAAAATATTAAATATTCATAATCACACATTCACTGTTAAGTTAGAAATTTAGAATCATACGAAATTAGGATCATAATATAAACATTAACATCAGATTATTGTAATAATTACTTTAAAAAATAATTCTGTAAGTCGAAATATTGTTACGAAGTGATTAATTTAATACATATTTGATATTTATTTGACAGAATTGATATACGAATATTTCAATATGTATTTTAAAGTGTTTCAAATTTTATTAAAATTATTAAAACGAAACAATACGTGGCCTGCTAAAGAAGTACATAAAAAGTTTTTGGTCTTAATTTGGAATTCATTCGTTTTTGAAACAAAGTTACTTTTTATCAGAAGAAAACAATACGTGGCCTGCTAAAGAAGTACATAAAAAGTTTTTGGTCTTAATTTGGAATTCAATCGTTTATGAAACAAAGTCACTTTTTCAGAAGAATCTCTGTCTTAATAACTAATTATAAGATGATATTTAGTCAATAAATCATAGTTAATTTATCGATAAAAATTTCATTTGTATATGGTATTTGGAAAATTTTTGCATTTTTTAATGGAAAATATAGAAATATACAATTATTTTATCGAACATTTTGACGAAATTTAATTTTAATAGATATAAAAATGAAGCGCATAAAGACAGATGCAATTAATCTGAATTAATATCCTGTATAATTCTTTTCGATCTTTATTATGTTTAAATTTATCTAACTATGGCCCCGATTCTATTCGAATTATTTTTCTCTCGATATTCTCCGCTCTGTGGCCGAAAACGATAAAAAAATATATTTAAAATATGAAAAAATATTTGAATTTGACACGGAGCGGCCATGGTGAGGTCATGCAAACACAGCTTCTCGGCCTATATGTTTGCCCGGTTTTATTTATTTAAAAAGTTTATATTGGATAGCCTATATGAATTTTTCAACTATATCCTCAATACACGTAACCATATTTCTTCCTTTTCTATTTATTACATACAGGTAAAGAAAAAAAGATAATAGATCACTACGGATTTTTTTACTTAACTGACAAATATATACTGATAATCTGTTGCAATTCAAAGAAAAACTCGCCAGTTTGAAGCATTTTTGAGCGATTATTATACTTTTGCAAAGCCATGGAGCACCGGAACAATATCATTAGAAGACAGGATTATTGCTAATCCATTACGATATTTGCTCTGGGCATATATTTTAAATGGATCGCAGTGGGATCCAGGGTATGAAGTTTGTGATAGCCATGGGTGGAGAGTGTATCCTATTCATCATTGTTATCGATCGTACCGAGGAAATGATCGATGATATTAATGAATAGACAGAGAAAAATCATAACTTAGAAGACAGGCGTTGAACTGATATTTGATAGAGTATTCGACCTTGATAAAATTCTACCTCGATCATCTAATAGTAAATATTTATTTTTGCAATTTAACTAATAATACATCTTACCAAGTAATTTTATTATTTTTCTAGTTGAATAAAACGGCTGGTATAATGTTATAGGCCTCAAATAGGTCAACGCTTAATTATTCGATACGTATGAGAAAAAATCTTAACCATGTTATATAATTTATCTACTGAGGTTGAGTTCAAAAATGCTGAGAAGTCTCCACTGGAGAAACTAAAGAATGACGTCACGACCCGTGGAGATGGTGAGACAGCGTGATTTGCTGAACGGCTGTTCAACAAATTACGTTGTATCGCGATGTGACGTCATTCTTTAGCTTCTCCAGCGGAGACTTCTCGGAGCATTTTCTGAACTCACCCCGCATTTAATTTCTGTTTATCTTAAGATGATGAATTTACAACGAATACGTGATATAGATGCAATTGCGTGCATTACAAAACCCAGCAAAATTGTTACCGATCGATAGATGGAGTCGAGACACGCAAAATATCCCTAATGAACTAGGGATCAAAGGTCAAAGGTTAACGAGATATAGAGGCTAAAAGTTTCACTGTCACCACACGCGCTGTGAATCTTTCAGCCTCTATATTTCGTTAATCTTTGACCTTTGACTCCTATTTCATTTGGCATATTTTGCGTGTCTTGACACCCCTCTTTCGATCGGTACCATTTTTGCTGGGTTTTGCCATGTGCCATGTGTTGTGTTTGTACGTAATATATTTATAATCGAAATACAAGATCCACATTTTGATTTAAATTATATTTCTCCAATGTTTTATTTTCCACGTTATGTTTCCTCTAATGTATAATCGAAATACAAGATCCACATTTTGATTTAAATTATATTTCTCCAATGTTTTATTTTCTACGTTATGTTTCCTCTAATTTTTTTTATATAAAATTGGACGAGAGATTTTATTGGCTTCATTTTATCTTCCTTCTATTTATTCAGTAATGGTAGATGGATAATAAGCTTAGATGGTCGTAGTAATGATACTACGATAAAACAATATCTAATTGCAGAATTTTGTGGTTTTTTCATGTGATACACACGAATATTAACAACAGATAACAGTAAAATGCGATATTCTTATTATAGGATCGAATAACGACATAATATTTTGGCAGCAGTAGAAAATATTTGGTTTCAAAGTTCATATTTACATCTCTCTTCCTTAAGAATAATTAAGAAACGTTGATATGACGAGTACTTTCTAACAAGTCGTACTATACTTTGCCTTTTCTAATGGATCACAACAAATTTATACTGATTAGATATTCTATATATGTATTTATATTTTTCATATTACTGTAGTTTGTTTAAGTTGAGTTAGTTTGAAATACCACGCCGAATCACATAAGGCAGTGATCACTTTTAGAACCTGTTAAGAGGTCGGCAATACCACCCATGATAGGATCAACTGGAAGGTTGAAGAATGGGGTTTAAAGACCCCTGAAAAGTCTGAAGGTGGGGGCCTGCAATTAAACTTTCGATCTTGGAGGTGGTAACGACTACTTTAACAACGGAATGTGCATAAAATTCGTAAAAAATCTGGAGATGTGGAACTCGGTTACACCAAATGAATGGCCAACAGAAGCTTATTATCTGACAAAATTGGAAAAAAGTAAACCGAGAAGAGATAATCCAAGTTCTATTTACCGTATGTATGAAAATATAAGTAACACCTTTTCCTATGACTAAGATGAAAATTTTTTAAGTTTCGTTTATTATTATTTATATGAATTTAAAACACATTTTAAATAAATATGGTACGGTAATAATTAGCATCATCGAGTATTTTGAAAAGTCTGAAGGTGGGGGCCTGCAATTAAACTTTCGATCTTGGAGGTGGTAACGACTACTTTAACAACGGAATGTGCATAAAATTCGTAAAAAATCTGGAGATGTGGAACTCGGTTACACCAAATGAATGGCCAACAGAAGCTTATTATCTGACAAAATTGGAAAAAAGTAAACCGAGAAGAGATAATCCAAGTTCTATTTACCGTATGTATGAAAATATAAGTAACACCTTTTCCTATGACTAAGATGAAAATTTTTTTAAGTTTCGTTTATTATTATTTATATGAATTTAAAACACAGTTTAAATAAATATGGTACGGTAATAATTAGCATCATCGAGTATTTTGTAACGAAGATCGGTCAGTCATTTTGAAAATGTTCTTAACTTTGGATAATAATATGTCTATATCAAGAAATAAGAATTTAACATTCAGAGAATGATAGTCATTGACGAAACGAAGATCGGTCAGTCATTTTGAAAATGTTCTTAACTTTGGATAATAATATGTCTATTTCAAGAAATACGATCAGAAATACGATAAAGTACAATCATCCGACAATTTATCATTATTATTTTCTAGTCGATCAGATCATGTGATAAAACTTATCACTGAAGGTTTGGATTCAATTCCGATTCCACATTTCCAGTTTCTCAGGATGGATCGGGCCTGTCTACAGTACTTACATTATTCTTTTAAGTTTTTGATTTATCCCATCATTACGATAGCAGCTTGTCAAAGTATCTCTTCTGAGATTCAGTGTTCGTAATTAAAGTTTTATTGCTTTTTTTCTCTCCACCAATCCATGATTGTTCAAAGTAAAAAGATTTCGAGTCAACTCGAACCTTGTTATAAAATAATAATGACATTTATAAAAATTAATGTTATTAGAGAACTATTTAACAATACATTGTTCAAATTCGAGGAAAAAATAATGATAATAATTTTACATTAATTGATAAAAGGTTTTTGAAGCCACTTCACAATTAATGATTATTACTAACAGATGGGATAGCCGACTATAGAAGACGATAATCCATAAGCCTAAATTCTTCATATAAATTTTTGAGATGTGAATCAAAGAGTATTTCATGTTCTTATTTATTTAATTTCTATAATGTAATGAATATACTTCAAAGAATTTTATCTTAATAAAACAAAATATCAAATAAGTTCCTCGGGAAACGATCATAATTGTATCAAAATGGCGGCCGGATGTCCGAGTGGTAACGCTGTCGGCGTGCCACGCAGGAGGACCCAGGTTTGGTCTCGGATTTTTTCCGGGTACTGGGCCCGGCCCGGTGATCTCCGGCTCCCCTCCACATGTCTGGGTGCAGCCTGTGGTTAGAACTGGCCCCACCCCCTTAGTAATCTTCCTGATTGGAAAGGGGGCGTAAAATATGAAAAAATGTGTCAAAATACCAGATCCTCCGAATAGAAGCTGTTTGTCTCCATGTAGTCAATTCACTTTATTGATAAAAGATTTTATGACAAGCAGAGAAAAGAATAAATAGATACAAGAAGTTTACTTGTGGCTTGGTTGGTTAAGCCCCATATTGCACCAAGATTTTTTTTTTGTTAACAGATGACGTCACTTTCCATTCAGGGAGAATACTAAGTGACGGGGCGAAACAAGCCCTTCCACAGGCCGCCCACCCCTGCGGAGGGGTCAGCCGGATTGTGGAGGACGGGGATCGACGGGCTGGGCCCGGACCCCATGATAAATATTTTCAAGGGGTGGGACCCGAGATTCGAACCCGGGTCCTCCAGAGTGGAAAGCCGAAGCGTTTCCACGCGGCCAATTCGGCCGACTTGCACCAAGATTTAGATCTGGCGCCCACATGCAATTATAAGTCGCTCAACTATTTAATTGCAAGAGTGAGAACAAAGAACTCCTATTATTTAATCCGCCAACAAAAGAGTTGCTAGTGGCGCAGTCTCATGGGAGTCATTTGTTCTCACTCCTGCTATTAAATAGTTGACCGACTGATAATTGCATGTGGACGCAGGGCTATACTGTATCTGGCGGCGGCCACTTATAGAGCCCATCACAGGTTGGCCAGCACTCATGATGGAATCAACCGGATGGTTGAAGGATGGGGCTCAACGGGCCGGCCCAGACTCCTCCTGAAAAACTGGTGGGGGGGACTCGGATTTGAATCCGGATCCTCCAGCGTGGACCACGTGGTCATTCGGCAGACAGTTTATGTGTGACAATGTTTTGATGGAATTTTTACAAAAAATAATCACCGTGAAAACTAAAAGTCTCCTTATATTCAAACTTTTAAATATATATCAAGTGAGGGATTGAAGCGATCGACTTTTAATACGATTTAATTGCCGAGAGGATACAGTTAAGTCAGGATTTCTGACACCAGGGGCTTTATTCTCGTGTTATAACCTCGATCGCTACACGTAAAGAAAAAATGCGAACCATTATGTTACGCTACGTTAAATCGAAGCATTATAAACGGAAGATGGTGTTTAAGACAGTATTTCAACCAAGTTTAGATGGTTTTGAACTTCACGAAGATTATTTTGTCTATCAAAGGTTCTAATAGACAAACTTCGACCGACTGTGGCTGCCCCAAGCCAACAGTTTCCCCTATTATCAAAAAAATTCTTATAACTGAGTTAATTTTTCATTTATGGCGCCACCACCTCTATTTTTCTTTTATAATTTTTTATTCTGAAATATTTTTCTTTTGCATTTCTTGTCAAGCCAGCACTAATGAAAAATAATTGCATTTCACAATTCGGCAAGATTCGAGATTACCTGCCACGAGTTACCTGCGCTTATATATATACCATCCAGGTATAATTATGTACCGACTGATTGGAGGGCTACGCGGCGCGATGATTTGACTTCAGTACGTCACTACTGATAGACGCGAAAACTCGCGGCAGGTAATCTTGAATCCTGCCCACAAATTCATACAAAGGCATTCATATACTATTAATTGAAATTTAAAAAGCAGATCTATATCACAGTTTAATAAGTATCAAAACTTAAGATTTACATAATTAAAAGATAAATTCATAAACATTCGAATCCGACGAATGGAAAAAAAAAATTATTCGGTGCAAATCATTAATTAAACTACTTATATATATAATAATGTTGATTGGTGACTTACTTTTTCCAGTCAGTCACTGATTTTTGGCCTATTCGTGTCTCATTTTCGTGGTAAAGTCATTATCTATCTTCCCCGTATGCATTCTTACATTATTTTCTATAAAATAAATTAATACATTTTTTTGCTCTAACAATTTTCTTGTCGCTTTCACGGCGTTTCTTCAGAGCCACGTGGATTTTTTTACCGTTTGTTATCCGAGATTTGATTGGATAATACTATATCTTAATACTCTTTTCTCCAGACGATTTTAGATCTGCCATGCCAAACGCGTATGACGTATTTTTCTCACGAGCGAATGGAAAAAAAAAATTATTCGGTGCAAATCATTAATTAAACTACTTATATATATATAATAATGTTGATTGGTGACTTACTTTGCCCAGTCAGTCACTGATTTTTGGCCTTTTCGTGGTAAAGTCATTATCTATCTTCCCCGTATGCATTCTTACATTATTTTCTATAAAATAAATTAATACATTTTTTTGCTCTAACAATTTTCTTATCGCTTTCACGGCGTTTCTTCAGAGCCACGTGGATTTTTTTAGCGTTTGTTATCTGAGATTTGATTGGATAATACTATATCTTAATACTCTTTTTTCCAGACGATTTTAGATCTGCCATGCCAAACGCGTATGACGTATAATATTTTTCTCACAAGTTCAGTTTATACGAGAGTTTGAATTCCAGAATACCAATTGCGTGGTGTTGAAAACACACGAGAGAATCGATGAATGCGAGCTGGTGTACAACACGAATAATTTGAGAATAAGGCCCCAGGTATGGTAATTTATCACACTCACGCCCAATGTCAATTTTGGAATGGCTGAAAATTTAATAAAGACACAATAAGCGAGTGACACTTAGAGTCCAGAGTAAAGTAACATATATGATACAAATTATTCGATTAAAAGAATGAAAATAGAGATAACATGCCCCTATGGGGATGGGGCAAGAATATACCCATTGACGTCATGTATCAAAAAAAGCGACTATAGTAATCACTTCGTACAATTTGGCAGTTGTCACGCCTGTCATTGGGAGCTCATTTTTGAGTCCCTACGCGGAACCGGGACTGCTTCGACTGCACTCACATCCAGGGGCGGATCGTTAACTTTGGGGGCCTATCCAGTTAACCCAAATTAACCTAACAGTAAGAGCTACGCTAACCTAACACGCTTTAGAGGCGCTAGATTCGCACTCCCATTCGACATTGTCAATTATGCAAATAATGTGGCAAAGAAAGTATATTTTGATTTTGCAGACTACCTATAGAGCCGATAGAAGACAGACCCATATTTATTATTTACCTGTCATTAAAATTATTGATATTTTAATCAAATCCAATAGTATTGCAAACCAACGATTTAAATTTTAGGTACGAAAAAATTATATAAAATTTTTTCTTTGACCGCGAAGGGGTCCCTTTGATTGAACGGGGCCCTGGGCTGCAGTCCATAGACCATGCCTAAATCCGCCCCTGCTCACGTCCGTCACTAGGGCCTTCCATGAGACCCCCATATGGACACAATCGCCCGTTTCGAACCACGCATTCGGGGAAGTTCCTTAACATAACCCTAGATATATATGAAGAAAAATTTTATTATTTACAAAAAGAATTTTTATCATCACGATTGTTTTTGGTTCATTTTTTCCATTGGCCACATCCGAATTTTTTTTGCATCAGGCCTTAGTTAAATCTCCGCTTTTTCCGAGATACATTTTTCAGATTATAAAAACGTATAATTTACTTATCAGATATCAAAAGTCATCCTACCAACAAGTGATTAAAATTGCCATCGTCGATTCTATTGTTAAAGAATGTACAGAAGATAACTTTTATATATTATTCCATGTATTTTTAACATGCAAGTTTCAGAAATATTTATTATTATTATTTAAATTTTGATTATTTTTTCCAAAATCAGGAATTTTAAAGTGGTGTTACGTTTAAAAGTAACGAACAACTTTTGTAACCATAACCCATTAACATTCGATACTTTCTACGTTAGATGAAAATACAATTCAAAGATACAAAATATTACAACAAAATCTTTAATACTGTATATTCAACACATACAGTATATAGTAACTGCTGTACAAAAATCGCGTATATGCACAAACAATGAAATGGCAGCTTGATCACTAACCCTGGAAGTCTTTTAACGTATTATCAGAAGGCACACGGTATTTTGCTGCACACTTAACTATATAGCTTGACGAGAATGTGGTGACAGTATAGTGCGCAGTAAACAAATCATTAAAGATCCACCAAGGGGGGGAAGCTATGGTCAATATGGCGAAGTTCCACATATACAAAATCAACTGTGATAAATATATTTTATGTATTTACATTTATGCTGTATAATATTTTACAAATGAAACACCAAGATGATTTGAAGCCAGGAAGTGATCAACATATGAATATGAATTTTCACACAACCATTCTTTTTTTACCATTATCAATAATTTCTATATAAATTCTATAATATGAAACATATCTAAACAATATGAAACAATATATATCTCTGATGTTGGTTTTTAAAAATTTCACAAATAAAAATCACTTTAAAATTTTAACTTACATATAAACACTAGAGCTGTAAATTTGTAATAATTAAACCATTCATTCCAAATTTAGGTGGGATGACATTTCATTAAAAATAAATGCATACAATATATATATGTTCAATGGAAGCCCATGCAAATTTATACAAGCACTTAAAAAAATGTGTGATACCAAAATTAATTCCAGTATCAAATAAATCAACTTTTTTCATTATTTACAAAAATATACAAATTAATGGGGAGGTGGTGGTGATGAGTAAAAATGATTTCAGGTATACATGTTTGTCACCTTACAAAAGAAGGATTCAACGAAGGAGAACTGCGTTGTCGCGTGAAACGACTAGAGGATGTGTTCGTTCTGCACATTTCCTGAGTATCTTTTGGATGTTCAAACATTGCTGCTCTTTCCCTAATTCGTTTCTGACTCACTGCTGATATACACTGAGAAGGAAGAACGCGTCTGGCTTCTGAATTTGGGCTTTTTTGAGTGAAGTGTTTTTCGGAGGATAATGGCTTTTTATCTGACTTTTCACCAAAATTTTTTGTGGCTTTTGATGTAGGTGAGGTGGGTTTAGTTTCTGTTTTAAAACTTTGTTTAGAACTATCCAAAGAGACAGCTTTTTTTAGTCTTTCTTTTGTTGGAGATCTGTAAGAAATTTTATCACATCGGTTTGTAGGACTCTGAACTTTAGAAATACTCTTCTCTTGTACAGAATCAGAGTTATCTTTACTATTTCCAAGTTTATTCTTTTCTTGTTTTTCTGTAATATTTCCCTTAGTAGTTAATCCCTTAGAAACTGATGTATTAATTCTAGGTTTGGGTACTTCTCTATGCTGAATGGCAGATTTTTCAATTTCAGTTGCACATTTAATTCTAGAAGAGTGCAATTTGCTTTCTTTATCATTTTTTTCAGATTTTGGCATTACTTCTTTTTTATGAATTTCAGATGTATTACTAGAATTAGTTTTTGTTGAATTATTATGCTTTCTGAATCGGAATTCATTCAAAACTTTTTCTTTCTCTTCTGCTTCCAAACGAAAACTCTCCGACCTCAATTTCTCTCTTAATTGTGCCCTTCTTTCTTCCTTAATACGATTTATCCTCTCTCTCTTTATAATTTCATCCTCCGATTGATTTGTTGTGTTAGAAGAAATGGAACTATCTTTACATAAAGGAACAGAAGTATCATTCTCATCTTCAGATACTTTCACATTACTGTTATCTGCTAAATCAGGTGTAGAAATGCTTAACCCCATTGCACCTTTCCTTTCTTTATTTTCTTTAGTTATTTTTGATTTAATTTCAACGTGTTTCTGTACTAAATTACTTATTTCATTTGTTTCATTCTCTGTACTTGATTCATTTATATTTTCTGGACTTTTGTGTTTCTGAACAATTAATGAAGGCCTATTATTTAAAGGAATTGACTGTGATTCTTTTTGTTCTTCTATATCAAGAATTGGATCTGACCATGGATCAATTGGTTCAGATGGACTCGTCATTGACGAACCAGAATGTAATGACTGTAACTTTAAAACTTTTAATTGAGTAAAAAGGCTTGGATGATTAGTCTTTGGTTTTGAAACAATATCTTTGGTTGAATTTAAAGGTTTTTCTGAGGAACAAGTTTCATTAGAATTTTTTGGAGCAGTTTCAAATTTTAACATTAGTCCTTTCACAGTGTTTTTCTCTTCTAATTTAGATGATGATATTTCTGACATATGTTTTCTTTCAGACGACTCTGCATGAATATGCTTGTTTATTGTTGACCTTTGTGGTTCAGAGTTTCGTTTATGATCAATTGAACATTTATCTTTAGATTTATTAGGAATATGTCTCAACTGAACATTCTCAAGAAATCTTGAATTCTGCCTAGATTCTTTTGATAACAATACTTTAGGGTCTTTGCACTCTGCTTTTAAGTTTTCATCAAAATTAGCTGATTTGCTTTCTACACTTTCTTGTTTTAGTTCAATCTCATTGATAAATTCTTCACTTTTATTGTCTAATAAATTTATATTATTTTTGTTATCTAAATTTCTTTGAGCAAGTAGAAGACATTTATTTGCAGAAACTGTTTCATTTAAACTATCTAAATTATCATCAAGAGAAACTAATGTAGTTTCATCTTTTGATAGATGCTCAGAATCTTCACAAATAAATGCATTAGATTTAGTGTATAATGCAACTGATTCATTATTGTTGTTATTTTGTTGTTGTTCTTTGGAATGTGTTTTATCTAATGATTTTTTAATTAGCAAATATTCTTCCATTACTTCAGAAATCAAGGATCCTGGTTTTAGTTCAGGAACGAGACTAATATCTTCATCTTGTGTTTTATCAGCATCAACAATTATTGAGGAATGATTTGCTTCATTATTGGTAGAATCTTCTAAACTATTTTCTATTACAGGAATTTTATCAACTTTAATATTATTATTTTCATTATTCAACACATCTTTATTTTCATAAACTTCGTTATTTGAGTTCCCTGAGTCGATTTCTTGGTTTTGTTTTGAAATATTAATGTCTTTATAATCTATCAAATCTTGTTTATTATTTAAATTTGAAGAATAAAACTTATCTGCTTCTTCATCAGAGCTTTCTTGAGTTGCATGAACTTCTACAATGATAGTTTCTTCATTACCATACCGTTCAACCACAACTTTGCTTTCTTCTTTATTATCTTGATCTTTTTCATTTTCATTGTCCTCATTTACTTTGTCTATTACAGAATCTTCCATTTTATTAGCTGAAGATATATTTGATTCTTCAGCATCTGAAAATATATTTTGTAATGAACAATCAGTTTTATTTATTTTCAAACTGCTTGTTTTATCAATTTCTGATAACAACTGACCATCATTTGTAACTTCCTCAGAATGTTTTTCTATAGATTTTGTGGAACTTAGTTTTTGAATTTTTGCATTTGCTACTTCAGTTTCAACATTTTGAAGTTTTTGCTTTCTTACGCTTTTATGAATTTCATTTTGATTATCAGATTGCTTTATTGAATTTATATCTTTAGCATCTATCATATCTGATGATTCTGATATTTCATTTTCAGTTAATGTTTTCATTTGTTGCTGTTCCTGATATTCAAAATTAGTTTCTGAAATTTGACATTCAGTGTCCTTTTCAGATTCTTTTTTCATTTTATTCATTGTCTTTTTAATTAAATCATACATACTACTATCTTCTAATTCTTGCTCTTCTGCAGGAATATCCATATCTTGTTCAAAGTAAGATTCGTGAGATGATGATCTAATATGCTTCAAATGAGGTGATGAAAGAGATAAACATGGTGATTCTTGAGAATCTCGGTCACTTTCTACATAATCCATTACAGATTCTTTTCCATCACTGACTTTATTAGACATTTCACGAGATTTTCCTAAACCTGCAAAAGTAAAATTAAAACTTTCAATATATATAATAATTAAAAGCTCCTCTTAATTAAAAATATTTGGAAAAAATATTATGAGATCTTAACAAAAATTTCCAAATTAGTAGTGCTGTGAACTGCTTCCCATAGACTGTCTGCTGAGAACACATGCACATTCTATGCAAGTTGTAACATTTGAATATAACAAGTATGTTGATATTAGATTTTTTAAAATATTCAGGAAAAATATGTAGTGTGGGTGCATCAAGATTTGTTTTAAAAATCTATAAAACTGTCAGTGAAATAAAATATTTCTTTAAAATAACATCCAGCAATATTGCTATCAGCCATATTTGCATTTTTTTTTATTGATTCTGTTAATTTCAACAGGGAGGAACTTTTACTAAGTAATCAATAGTTTGATAATTAGTCATAACAAGAAACAAGGAAATTATTGCAAAAATTAGAGCCCATATTTGAATAAACTGACCATTAATTGTATGAAAGAGTTGAACAGTGGAATTTCTGTGGTTTTGTGTAGCACCATTTTAAGGGAAGTTATGAAAATGAATCACATCACATGCCAATAAAGTTTATATCTGCAGACAACCCAACAAACAAAGAAATCCCAACAGACACATAAGGAATTTTCAAAATCCCAAGACTTCTCTTCCTCTGCTGGGATTGTCCTTGATTCTTGGGTTTGTCATATCGTTGTTTCCCTTACTTTTATTTCTCTCTTTGTTTGTAATTACATTATTAAAAAGTTGCAGAAATTCATCATGTATGCTAAGAGTCTAAAAAATATAAAAATAATTCTGACATACAGTCGATTCTCGCTATTCGCGGTATTGAAGGATTTGTTTTTATTCTCTATTTCATTTATTTTATTTATTATTTGTATATTATCTGCCTGTTTATCGTTCCCTATTATTAGTATTATAACTGTAACCAATATTAGTACCATATTTCGTTAATATATATAATGAGATTATTATTTTTGTAACCTATCACCATAGCAACGGTGTATTCTTTTTTCGAACGTCTAATTTGAATAGCACCTAAGGATGACTTCACGGCCGAAAACGTTAGCACAGAGTACTTGAATAAAGAGTATTTATTTACACTGCTGTTTAGTGCTGAACTTATCTATTGTATATAAAAGTTAAATATTTAATTAATTGATATTTTCTTTCTAAATAATTATAACTAGCATTTCAAAAATTATTACATAAAAAATTATATAAAAAACAATTAAAATATTATAAAAAAACTTTTTAATTAAAATTAATGAAAACCCTGAGGTAACACTATTTTTTAATATCAGGTTCTGTGTTACTTAATTTTAAGCATAAATTAGGCTCAAGTATTAAATTTGTATTATATTTGTTTTTTAAATATGACATTAATTTTGTTTTATATTGTTTTTTAAATATAACATTGAAAATCCCCGTTTGCATAAATAGCTGATGCAAAATGGCATTAAAAATTTAATAGCTTTATCTACAGTTTCTTTCAAATCGTTATTTATCCGAATCCAAAAATTTACAAGTGTATATTTATTATTTTTTAAAATCTTTCATCACTGCTTTGTCAAAGGAAATTTCTATTAACTGTTCTTTTTCTTTGGGAAAGAAATTTTCTAGTATATCTGCAATCAGTGGATTCTAATCCAATTTTTATTTTCATAATTTTCCGGAAAATATTTATTGAAATTATTAATTAGAGGAGAGCAATGATTTTCTTATATTTGATGTTCACTCTTGATTTATATTTAATGTATTTTCTTCCAAAAAATCTTCTAAAACTGGTAATAAACTACATTTATTTTTATCCAATTTTTTTATTACTAAATTGAGTTTTTTTATTGTTGCAGTAATTTTGTCTTTATAAATAAATTAATTTTTGGTTCCTATAGAGCTAAATTTAATTCATTTAATTTCCAAAAATATTGGCAAGATATGCTAATTGAGACAATTACAATTCATCAAATAAACATCTTTTAATTCAAAATTAGAATCACTAAGGAAAACCTGAATTTCTGATCTAAGCGAAGTTCAGATTTTCTTTAGTGATTCATTCAAAAAACAAACTTGATGAATGCTGCAATGAATAATTGAAGCTTGAGGAGCAACTGGTTTTATTTTAGATAAATTGCCACAATTTTTTTCTGTAAAAGTCCAGTTCCATCAGTATATACAACAATGCACTTATTTCAAGGAATGGAATTGTCTAACATAAAATTGAAGAGAATATTGAATATTTCACTAGGCATTGTTCTTTTAGCAAGGGGTTCACAAAATAAATATTCCTCTCCAAGTTTTTCTTCTGCCTTGAATTGTATAAAAACTAATTATTGCAACACATAGTCAGTAAAACCTTGATTTTACTGACTATAGGGGACTAGTCCGTAAAATCGAAGTAACATTTTTTTATAAACATTAATTAGCATTTTCAACATACCTGTACTAATTAATGTGATTTATGCCTAAAATCTGTATTATTTTATATACCTGTACTAATTAATGTGACTTATGCCTAAAAACTGTATTATTTTACATAGAGTATTTTAAATTAAATTAAATTACCTACATACATGTATATTAAATTTAGGTAAGTTGTTAAAATAAAAATGACACATTATGCAATAAATGAGTGCTTTATTTTACATGCATCAGTGCAGATAAGAAATGCTGGATGTAGCTATACTATAAACAGTTTATACAAATATTGTATTAATATTATTTATTTTATTTTTTGGGATAGTGTCTGTAAAATCCAAAGTCCGTAAAATCGAGGTTTTACTGTATTGACCTTTTTTATCTTTTCAATAAGAATTTCTTTTGCACAATCTGCCATTTCATAAATATGTCTGTGTACAGTATCATTTGATAACAGATAGCTAATTTTGGGTCAAATAATGAAAGTCTTTTGCTGCTGTTAAAATCAATTTCACTCTATAGTATGAGCACTGTCAGTCTTAGAATTCTCAAGCCAACACAATAACTAGCTTCTAAAACTTTCTTATTTGTGCTAACAAACCCTTCATTAATTGTTTACAGTTCTTTAAATTGGATAATTTTATCTTAAAATATTCAATAGATTTATTCTTTAAATGAGCATGTTTGGAATCAAATTATCTTTAAGAAGAGTATACTTTAATTCGATAATATCTTGCAAAAAATAAAGCACTGTGGTTGAGGTGCCATTTCATTTTTATTACAAGTGAAATCAAAGGCTAAATAGAATTCATTATATTTTCTGTAAATGATTTTTCTTTTCTTTTCAAAAATATTATTGTTGCTACTATTTTCTGAAGCTATTTCTATTTTCTTGCTATTTCTTCAGTATTATCAGTCTTTTTATTTTTGCTAAACCTAACCATTTATCCATGTAGGTGATTTATTTATATATTTTTATTAATCTGCATTTTAACTTACATGTTCTTATAAATTCTAATTTTACAAAATGTAATTAATCTTGGTTTTCTTGCAAAAAACAACTTTAATTAATATTAAAGGCTTGAGTATTAAAGTTCCATAAAATAATATATAATATTAGTAACATTTATTTAAATAATTTACTTTTCAATATTTTTTAAATATTTTTCTTTTTTCCCAAATTTTCAAGCTTGACTGACACACACTGTTTTGAGTTAGGAAATCAGTGCTTCTAAGAACTTTTAAGAAAATGTAAAAATTATGTAAAATACAAGAAATGAATTATTTTATTTATAAAGAGAACTTATCAATGTTTGCACAGTTCTGAATAACATTTCAGAGATCATTGCATATTTAATATACAAAGAACAATGCACACAATGAAAATACAGTCGATTCTCGCTACTCGCGGTAGTCAGTTTAATCATATACAGTTGGTTCTCGCTATTCGCGGTAGTTACGTTCCATAAATTCTTTGCGACTACTGAATTAGCGAATAGTGAACCATTGTGCCTATGGGAAATATAGAGTTAGGTTCCCACGAACCTTTCTTCCCAACATTTTCTTGATTTATGTTTTTCTGTTTACAGTCACCTTATTTAATATGTATTACATTACTTATAAATAATTACAGTATATGTAGTGTTACAGACTATATATACAGTATTATAATTACAGTAATCTTTATTTAATTTTTAAAAACATTAACTGTGTAGTAAATAAAATCTTATTTTTCTCATTGATAGTTTTTTGATGTTGCAAGATGTTTGGTGTGATAGCTGACACATTGTCTTTCTGAACTGCATCAGCCTTGTCTGTGTCACTTTTTGCCTCAATCTTCTAAAATTTTGGTGTAAGGAGCAAATGCGCAGGAAATTAGGCACCTAAATTTGAGGCTGCATTCAAGCATAGGGTCACATTCTTCTATGGGACCTGCGGATGATATGAACAGGATTTTGGCCTACCTGCAGTCTGTGGAGTGAGCAAGGATAGGTAATGAGAAATTTCCTGGCAAATTGATTCAGAGACTACATTTGGTAACAAACAACTTCATTTCTCCCTCTGTCTCCAGAGATAAAGTAGAAAGGGTGTACATTGGTAACAGTATTTACGCCGCTCAGCGAGAGTCCGCGAATAAGCGCGAAAGCTCCACGAATGATGATTTTGTGGTTACAAATAAATTTTCGCGAATAATCGAATATGCGAATATGGAATCCACGAATAACGAAAATTGACTGTAATAGCAAAAATATTATATAACAATAAAAATAGTACAAAAAATCAATAAAAAACTATCAATTCACAGTTCAAAATTTCTAAATACACAATTGCAAATAACTTGCAAACCAATAATTTGACATTTCTGAGGTAAGAACTAGCTGCAATTATGTATGTTGAAAAATTGTGACTATAGCAATTTTTCTGATTATATGAAGGACAAAAAATAGTGTTCTTGAATTGCAAAATTTAACATTGCATGGACTGAGTACTTGTACTAGTTCCCATATGTACAATACTGTACTTTGTACTATAGCAAACTCAAAACTAACCTATAAAGATTGCATAAAAACCATTGCACTGACAATTATGCAGTATAGCACTAAAATGGCATATGATCTAGGGTGCATTTCTTTATTGGACTGTTTTCTCACTGATTAGACTGGTAGTGGTGGAGGTTGTTTATTTCTTCTTAAGAATGACATTAACTATCGCTGGCTCAGCTTGTCTATTTGAATCTATCAAACCAATAAACTGCACCATTTTCGTAAAAACCAATGATTAAGTGCTTCGAGCAGGGAAAGAAAAACTACATTTTCAGAAAATCAAAACTCTTTTTATTAAATAAAGCACTTTTGGCTCTACCGAGCCCTCTTCAGTATTTAAGAACAATAAGCAACATCATTAACAAAACAATGATTAATACTAAACAGTTATGTTCTAAATTCTAACATTCGAAAAAATTTATACAAATTTTTTAAAAATTCTTAACACATTCCTTCAGCATAATACTATCCTGCTAACGTCCTAGCATTTTAATACATTCAGTAAACTAATAACTATTAAAATCTATAAAAATAATACACTTTTTTCTATTTTTAATATGCACTCATTTTTTGCGGCCCTCTCTTACCCTCTGCATCTTCATTTTCTCTTTTTCACAAAATTCCCATGCTAGACTTATCTTCTCTGGTTCATTGTAATTAATAATAATAGAATTGTAATTAGACATTAACATATTTCATTTTTCCTGTCATTGAAAGGATAGTTAGTTTTGATCCAATCACAAGAAAAACAAAACACCTCAGTATCGTTTTTGAGAAGAAATAAATAACTTCCACCACCACCACCACCACCAGTGTAATCAGTAAAAAAACCGTCCAGTAAAGAAATGCACCCCTATAGTACAATAAACCCGGACATTTTTGTCTATGACAGAGAGCTAACAGAGGCAGTAATCGATATAATGGAGATATATTTTAATTTCTTTTTTTTTTTTTTATACCAGTTTTATATTATTTGAATAAATTATTTAAATATAATTTTTCAAAAATAGTTTATCTTGTGTGTACTAGGGTTTTTCAAAACCCGACTTTTGAAAAAACCAATTTTTGAATTCCAGTATTACCAAAAACCAGTTTTCAAATTTTTGAGGGAAAAAATAACACTATATAATTAAATTTTAAGTAATAAAATCACAGAAAATAAGGTTACAGGAGAACTACAATGTTTAGAGAAAGAGGGGGACAGTCAAAGAGTTGACTTGTTGGCATCAGATGAATGACAAGTATTAGAGAGAGATAATTGGTCTTTTTAAAGATGTAAGAGAAAAAGGGAAACCATGTTCCTTCCCATCGGTGGCGTCCGATGAAGATGAAGGAGCGAAGATGGCATTCGTCCTAAGAAAAAATATGGACAAAAGAAAGAAGATAGCAGAATAAATGCCTTTCTCTTCCAGATATGTTCACACAAGTTCTCTCTCCTGCTCAAGAATTGAAATTGTAACTCTCTTCTTATTTTGTATATAACTCATTTATTTCTAGAGTTAATGTTATGTTAATAATGTTAGTTTTATTTATCCTTTGGTTGCATCATATTTTTATTTTCTTGCTGTTTTGATAAATATGTTAATTTTGTTTATCTTTTCGATCTCCAAGTCAGTTTTCCTATTTTAGATCCCTGCGTCACTTACAACCCTTATATGAATATTATTAAAAACCACATTTTTTTCAGCCATATACTGCGGGATCCTCACACAATATGCCTGAGATGATTTCAAGTCAAAATGTTAATGTTTTTAATTAAATAATTAACTAATTTTGCAGATTAAATCTAGTATCTAAAACCAAATTTTTAAATTTAAAAACTGGTTTTAGAATTGAATCTTATAAATTTATCCAAATAACCGGTTTTTAAACCCAGTTTTTAAAAACCGACAAACCCTAATGTGTACCAAAAATTGAGAATCATTAAGCTAGATGTTTATCTTTCTTTTTAATAATGTGTATTCTTTCTCATTATTGCCAAGTTTGAGGTACACTGATTAGTTTGGTAACTTGCATATTGCACATAACATAATTATTAGATTTATGTATAAAATTAATTTTTCTTTCATTGTTGTTCATTTGATGATTCAAAATACACATTATTTATTAAATCATACATCTTTAAAATTATGTTGTAATAATTCTGTATAATATTGATCTATTTAATATTTTTGTTTCAAAAATCTATCCCAATGTTAAATGAAGTATATGTGTACGTGTATATCTTATCAGTTATAAACAAAATTTTGATTTTTTTCTTCTTTAGATACAGAGGTTTTTTCTCATTATATCCATGAAATGGTTCAGAATAATTGAATTATTTTCAATTGTTATGTATGTGAATTTTTTTTATAAATGCTGTTATATCAAATTTGAAGTTGATATTTGATAGTATCATATCATTAATATATGACCTCATTATACCTATACTTATTACAATCAAATTTTACTGTAACTTGAAATTTGGCTCACTGTTCTTTAGAAGGTTTACGGAAATGTGGCCCCTCACATTTCGCCTCTCACAATTTGCCTCCCACATTTCGTCCCCAGCACATTTCCCCCTCAAAAGTGACCCCCTTGCATTTTGTCTCCCACATTTTGTCCCCTGTAGATAATGATAGGATAATAAATACAGTCAACTCTTGATAACTCAAAGTTTTATTGAAATCCTAGCCACTTTAGTGGACAATGTTAATGGTCTGTGATTGTTTACATATTAAACCTAATTAATTAGGAAAGATTAAAGAATTGAAATCTCGCTTAATTTTCATTTAAATTTTTTCATAAAAATTTTTTCCAAATTTTTTTCTTTTATAACTTTTCGTTCATTATATGAGATTCGAGAAAACACGATTTTCTATATGAAATCTTAGCCATCCACGAAATGTTTGGCATTTTTTGACAGTGGCAATCTTATGAATAAAATAAGGTACAATGAAGAAAATTGGATAATATTTTTAAAAAATTATCGATAAAAAAAACAGTACAGTGGACTCTTGATTTTACGAACTCATATGGACCTCCAAAAAAGTTCATAAAATTGAAAGTTCGTAAATGGAATGACATTAATTAAAAATAGGTTCTTTTTGTGACCACTAACTAAATAGTTCGTAAATTGGAGGTTCATAAAAATGGAAATCCACTGTATTATGCAAATTTTAATTAAGTTAATTATTTAATTAGTCAAAAAGTGACAGAAATTTATTAAACTATTGTCATATTTTTAATAAAATTTATTTATTGTTATATTTTTTTCTATTCAATAATTTTTATTTTAATTTTTTATAAATTTGAAAATTTATAAAATGTCACGAGAATGAAGCTTCATTTGCTAAAATAAAACAAAATCTGAACTGGCTTATAGGACCTAAAAATAAATTTAAAGAAACAAAATAAATTAGAATCATTAAAACCTTCATATATTATTTACATTTTATATCCTACTCATTATCTACAGGGGATGAAATGTGGGAGGCAAAATGCGAGGGGCCACTACAGAGTATGAAATGTGGGAGGCGAAATGCGAGGGGCCACTACAGAGTATGAAATGTAGGAGGTGAAATGCGAGGGATCATATGTCTGGATCCCTCTGTAGAAATGAAATATGGTAGAATCAATAGTCATCAGTTTAATAGGCCTTGCTTTAACAGATTTCAGACTTAATGAGCAAAATAGTTGGATTAAACTTTTATTTGATTTTTAATGAATATTTGAAATTCCCACAAAGAACAGTGAACAATAATAGTATTATATGCATCATTTTGTTATATAAAAACGCAAGAATACCAATGTTGTTCTATAGAATTTAGGTTTAATACACAATATTTTGTTATACAAGAGGAATACAATGTTATCGTATGGAGTTTAGGTTTAGCAGGTCTGCAAAGATTAGCAATTTGCTCACATTTATTTGAAAAATTGTGTTGTATGAATAGGAAAATATAATTGTAATATCTGTACAGATAGTTCCAGTTTTATGAACTAATTCATTCTTGGAGTAAACTTGTTAAGAACTCATAAACCAAGAATTAATTTCCCAAAGATTTAATATTAAAACGAGTTCTGTTCTCAACAGGGAAATTTCACCATAAAGTAAAGGTCAACAAAATCAATAGTTTATTATTAAACAATATTTTATTTATCTAAATAAATGAAAATTTAGCCTTTATAATCAAGCAAATTATTATAATAAAATTACAGTCAAACCTCTCTAAGCCGCCATGTATTAGATACAGTCAAACCTCTTTAAGCCGCCTCCATCGGTTCGAAATTCCTGGCGGTAAAGGAGGGTGGCGGTTTATGGAGGGTTTATGGTAACATGTAGTCAAACCTCTTTAAGCCGCCACCATCGGTTCAAAGGTCTTCTCTGGCTGTAAAGGAGAGTGGGTCTCGGCATTCCTGCTGAACCGCTCTTCCGATCTAGGAGGGTGGCGGTTTGTGGGGGTTTATGGTAACATGTGAGAAAACATGTATAGACTAGAATGACATTATTTTCATTTAATTAAAGGTGATCAGAAATAAATTGCTGAGTAGCAGAAGGAATTTTCTTTTTATATTCACAAATTACATTTAATTAAAGGTGATCAGAAATAAATTGCTGAGTAGCAGGATTTTCAAGTAGCAGAAGGATTTTTATTTTTATATTCACAAATTAAAATCTTTTGGGACATTGTTTCATTTAATTAAAGGTGATCAGAAATAAATTGCTGAGTGCAGAAGGATTTTTATTTTTATATTCACAAATTAAAATCTTTTTGTGAACATCTAATGTCATTTTTGAAGGATTTTTATTTTTATATTCACAAATTAAAATCTTCTCGTGAACAGCGTTTCATCTAATTAAAAAAGTAGCAGAAGGATTTTTATTTTTATATTCACAAATTAAAATCTTTTGGGACATTATTTTCATTTAATTAAAGGTGATCAGAAATAAATTGCTGAGTAGCAGAAGGAATTTTCTTTTTATATTCACAAATTACATTTAATTAAAGGTGATCAGAAATAAATTGCTGAGTAGCAGGATTTTCTAACATGTGAGAAAACATGTATAGACTAGAATGACATTGTTTCATTAAAGGATCAGAAATAAATTGCTGAGTAGCAGAAAGATTTTTATTTTTATATTCACAAATTAAAATCTTTTTGTGAACATCTAATGTCGTTTTGACATTTTTCCGAGTAAGAAACATCAACGATACTCACAACAGTTGATTTATAAAAAAACAATTTAAACTGTTCTTCTTCTTCCACAAGTCGAATTACATTACATATAAAGTGTATAGTACTATATACAGTATTATAATTATTGATACAGTAATCTTCATTTAATTTTTAAAAACATTAACTATACAGTAAATAAAATCTTATTTTTGATTGATAGTTTTTTGAGGTTGCAAGATGTTTGATGTGACAGCTGACACACTGACTTTCTGAACTGCATTGAAAAACTGCATCAGTCTTGTCTGCATCACTTTTTGCCTCAGATCTAAAATTTCAGTGTAAGGTGCAAATGCACAGGAAGTTAGGCGCCTAAATTTGAGGCTGCATTCAAGCATAGGGTCACATTCTTCTGTGGAACTGGGACGATATGAACAGGCTTTTGGCTTACCTGCAGTCTGTGGAGTGAGCGAGGATAGGTAATGAGAAATTTTTCAGCAAACCAATTCAGAGACTACATTTGGTAACAAACAACTTTCCCCCCTCTCTCTCGAGACAGAAAGGGTGTACATTGTATTTTCACTGCTCAGCGGGAATCCGCAAATAACAAGAATTAAGTGTAATTTAAATATCTATATTTTATATAAATTTATATATGTTATTATGCCATTAAGATAGTTGTATGTAATTTAGCCTATTTCACCAAAATAAACACAATTTTTGTAACTGTTTATGATGATAATGGAATAAGTTTGAAGGAGGATGAATTAACTTTTCTCCAAACTAGTTCTATTGGAGAAAAGCTATGTTTAAATAAATATCTTCATTACAAAAGTGTTATCATTTATCAGATCAAAATAAGTTCTATTCTATTATGTGAAGAAATAAGATATATCATTTGAAACAGAATAACTGGGGCACTGCAGTAAAAATTTTTAATGCTTATAAAGTTAATTAATGAAAAATATTTGATTTCCATTATGCCATTTGGAGCTAGTTTTCTGGTTTCAATCATTTAATCAATTTTATATTATAAAATTAATGCTAATAAATATAAATAAATTTAATCTAGATCTCACCAGATATACTAAATGATTCTGAAGAACCAGAATTCCTACAAGATGAACCTCCACCTAATAACACAAGGGATTCAGCACTTTTCACAGAACGTAACTTTTTAGTGTGAGAAATATCTGTTTCTGTTATAGCAACATCCTGAATACATTAAAATAAATAAGATTTAATTAGTAATTTAATAAATTTCTATAATTAAATTTCATTAAATTATAAAAAATTTCACAAAATGTAAATTATAAATCTACTATACTGAAAATTCAGTAATTTTAATAAAAATTATATTGACTTATAAAATTTGAATTATTTTAAAAAGTTTTCTTCTGAGATTCTATATTTGATCAGTTTCAAGATTTTATTTGTTTCCTTAACAATTTCTGAATATTAATCAGAATAGTTGCTGCCATTGTGATTAAATTTTGTTATTATATTAAAACAGCGGTTTCAAAACTTTCTGTGTCTGTGTCCCCCTTTTCATAAAAAACTGGTATGCCCCTCATTTTATAACAGTCTAATTTTATAAATACATCCATACTACAAAACAATATACCATATTTTGTATGTATAAAGTTCTTATACATAAAAAGTATATATTTATTATAGTATAATAATTTTTAATACAATTAAACAAATCTTACAAAAAAAAAAGAAAAATAGAAAGCATGTTTAATATAACATTTAATGCAATGAGTGGGTTTATTTTTCAGTACAAATTCTCTCAAATCAGGGTGTCATTGAAGATACGCTACTCACAATTCTTTTTCAATCATTAAATGAGATCAATATTCTGTCTTTAAACAGCTACAACAAAAAGTTTCTAGGCACATGAATATATATATATTTATAACCCCTTTTGCTGATTCATTTTTTTCAACAACAATTTGAATTTTTGTTTGTCTCAAAAATGATGTTTTTGTTAATTCTTGCATATCTCGTTGCAATAGACTAGCACCTCACTAGGGAGCATGCACATGAAAAACTCTGGATTAAGACATATATTAATTAAAACTCATTCATCAATAATTAGCCAACAAAGCATATTATTTTTCTCCCTCAATGAATTATTTAAGATAAAATTTAATTCTCTATAAATGATTAATTAATTTTGTTTCAAACATAAGAAATTTTAATTTTATTATAATTTCTTTCAATAATAATAAAATTTTAAAAAGTTTTAAACTTTAAATTACAGGAATTCAGGTTTCCTGTAATTTAATAGATTTGATCATGAGAAATATGTGAAGAAGTCAAAGATTGATATCTTTTCAGAATATAAACTTTTTACAACTGATTACTGATATCTTTACATAAAACTGAATGTCTATCAGTCTCTCTCTCTCTTTGGAATATGTATATTATTGACATTGCTTCTTTTTGAAAAGTTTTAGGCTTGGTCCTATCTTAAATGAACTAATTTATCTAATATGAAAAATAATAACCATAATAATCATTTATTTTATTATTAGATGGCCTAGATGTAAAGCAAGAGGATAACTTATGCCTTACCAGGGGAGTACCAACCATGGCCTCCTCCGATTTTGCAGATTTTCATATATATTTTGTACTACCCTCCACAAACCCATGGTAAAGTAATACGATGCACCTCTCAAGCATTCCCGAAAAAAAGGGATTTAAAGTTTTCGATATTGTTTATATACTGAATAATATTAACAACTTAACAAGTGCCGCCATAGCACTGTGCGTTTGCAGTTCGATTATGTAACATGTCATCGGAAGGATGTGAGTTCGAATCTCTTATTTTAATTTTTTTTTTATTGAAACTGAAATGGATTATTGTGCAACTATTTTGTAATTATTTAATTTTTTGCTAATTTTTACTATTTTGTAATTATTTAATTTTTTGCTATGCCCTTTAAAAATTTCTATCACAAATATTAAATACACGTATAAAGGAATATAATTTAATAAACAAACAAAGTTTTTTACACAAAATATTTATTTTAATTAATAAATACAGATTTATATTATTCTTCTTCATCAGGAACCATCTTGATTTCTATGGCTGATGTGCATCTATTCAGGCTATACTCATCATTTATTAAATCTGTGTGTTTTATGGGCTTATTAGATTAGTTTTAGCTAACAAGCTGGTCGCAAATTCAGACCTTTCCTGAAAAACTAAAGATATGGGATTCTGAATTGAATCTGGATTCTCCAAGATGGAAAGTGATGTTTTATCATACAACTTATATGCTTATTCTTTAATATGCAGGTTGTTCTTGACTTGCAATTGAGTTATGTTTTGGTAACCCCCATTATAAGTTGAAAATGGTCCTTAATGGTAATAACAGACAATGGAATACTGAATCCTTTTAAGTTAGTATAATTGTCCAGATTTGATCTTGAGTTCTCAATGTTATAAAATAATCCAGAACTGAATTTGATCCCTAAGGTGATAAAGCGGCGGTCACACCTTGCGATTTTTGTTGATTTCAGACATCAGATTTGTATTGCTTTAACTATATGTGAATTGATTGATTTTTTTTTTACTCCTGTAAGTTGCAGCAAAATTTTCATTATGCGTTTTGGATTTCTATTATTAAATTTTGTCAAATATTTTACTAATATTCAGAAATGTTTAATATTTCTTTGATATTTTCTGCCAAACAAAAAATTCAACATTATATTATTAGGAATGATGAGTAGACATGATCAGACCCTGCTCCCTGTCTGGCTTTCTTTTTTTGCATTGTGACTTTTTGATACTCTGAGTCTGGAATTTTTTTAAATGCCTATATTTTATTCTGAGAGGTGAGATGGCTTTGGAAAATTCTTAAAATTAGAAAATTATCTATTTAATTCAATCAATATTGTATTGGTCTAACTCTTGAATCTTGAATATACACAAATATATACAGGATATTAATTTATATCATTTAATAATTTAATTTTACTGTTATTATATGGAATATGTAAATAAAATATATAATTTTACTGTTATGATATGGAATACATAAATGAAATATATTGAGATAAAAACTTACTTGAATTGGTAATGAAGTGTGCTGTAATGATCCAGAACTAACTTTCCTTTGAGGACAAACTCGATCTTTTTCTCTGGTGCTTCCAGAATGCCAACCACGAGAAAAAAATGACTTCCAACCAGATGGTGACTTCTTAATTTTGCCACTTCCTCTTTTCCTATAGAAAGAAAAATTCTTTAAATTTCACAATTGTATTTTTTTATAATTAATAAAGACAAAATAATATTAATCTAACAAAAAGCATACTAAAGAATTATTCTACCCTTCCACAGAGAAACTGCTTATAATATTTCATTTAATTATATAAATCACAAATGGAATTTCTGATTTATACAATTAAATTAGAAAATTATCTATTTAATTCAATCAATATTGTATTGGTCTAACTCTTGAATCTTGAAGATTAGTTTATACACAAATATATACAGGATATTAATTTATATCATTTAATAATTTAATTTTACTGTTATTATATGGAATATGTAAATAAAATATATAATTTTACTGTTATGATATGGAATATGTAAATGAAATATATTGAGATAAAAACTTACTTGAATTGGTAATGAAGTGTGCTGTAATGATCCAGAACTAACTTTCCTTTGAGGACAAACTCGATCTTTTTCTCTGGTGCTTCCAGAATGCCAACCACGAGAAAAAAATGACTTCCAACCAGATGGTGACTTCTTAATTTTGCCACTTCCTCTTTTCCTATAGAAAGAAAAATTCTTTAAATTTCACAATTGTATTTTTTTATAATTAATAAAGACAAAATAATATTAATCTAACAAAAAGCATACTAAAGAATTATTCTACCCTTCCACAGAGAAACTGCTTATAATATTTCATTTAATTATATAAATCACAAATGGAATTTCTGATTTATACAATTAAATGAAATATCATAGTGGTACAAAAGCCATGCAGAATAATAATAATAATAATTCAACACATTGTGCAAGCAGCTTGCAACCCGACGTAAACAGATTACCTACACAGACACAACCAAGTAGCAAACATAATACACCAAAAGCTTGCAACCAAATACAAATTAATAAACACACTCACTCCTTATTACAAATACATACCAGACACAATCTTAGAAAACTCGACACACAAGATATATTATGACAGAACAATCATAACTGACAAAACCATACATCACAACAGACCAGACATCACTCTCATAGACAAACAAAACAAAGTTACCTACATTATAGACATCTCTATACCCAACACACACAACATCCAGGATGCATTCACCCAAAAAATTAGCAAATACACAGAACTCTCACAAGAAATTAAGCGTCTTTGGGGAATGCAAAAGGTTTTAACAGTACCCATCATTCTATCCTCAACAGGAGTAATTCCCCACACACTACACAAAAGCCTCGGAACATTAGATTTACACCCCAAGACATATATAACACTACAAAAGGCATCACTACTCAATACATGCAACATAGTAAGAAAGTTTCTCAGCAACACAGACAGTTAATTAATATACAACTAAAACATCTCAAGTAACTATGTCTGGACTCTTGTCCGACATAGCACTTTTGCTCCGGAGTTATTTCGTGCTCACATTGATAATAAAGGATGTTCCTTGATTTGTGATGTTCCAAATTATAGTAATTTATGCTCACCATAGCTTCCTCAATAGATTTTGCAATTATGGTAGTTAGTAATGATTCTTCAGTTAGGTACATAGTTTTTATTTCAGTTCAAAAATTTTTCTTGAAATGCTCGCAATGATATATCCTTATAAGTATTTTCATAATTTCCATCAGCCAGATAGTCATATATATCAATTTATGCTATTTAAAGATAATTTCGAGGTATATACTTCCAGATTTTTGAGAATAAATTAAGTCCAGTTTACTGAATATCATCATTCAACATTCTGATCAATCCTATCATGGATGTTGAGTTAGTCTTTAATTGGTTCTGGACTATATATTATATATCATTTGTAATATTTATCATCATAATTAAACCAACCAACTACTAATTTCATAACTACATATACAGTACCTTCTTTCTTGTTTTACACTGCTTTCCAACAAGATATTGCTAGTGGAGGGGCTATGTTAGTGCCCACAATTATGATAGGATTGACTGTTAGATAGGAGGATGAATTCAATGGCCCAGGCCAGGATCTTTCTGAAAAAATCCAGAGATGAAGATTGGAATTGAACCCAAATCTCTAGATGCAAGCTATCATTTCACTATGCAGCTGCTTGGTCAATGAAAATACAATATAAAAAAATTGACAATGAACAGCTATCACTGTTATAGCTTATGAAGGTAATAAAGAATCAATCAACAGTTTCTACAACCATGCAACATTATTAAGAAAGTTATTTTCAATCTTGTCATACTTTATTATTTCTAAAATAAGCTAAATTCTAGTTTTCAATAAAAAACAGCTAAAATTTCATTTTTTGTTATAGAGGATTCAACATTAATAAAATATTTTCCATTATGTTTATTTTTGCTGAAAACTATGATATATAACTACATTATCACATTCAAACTTAGAACTTGATAACTATATTATACATTCTATTTTTGTTCTTATTTCATATTTTCTTTTATATTTTTATCTGTATGATGCATGCTTTCTTTATTGTAGAAAATAAACACTTTAAATAATTTTGCTGATTCTCTAATTACCAAAATTCAGTTTACTCTTTCAATAAAATATTATATTCACCAAAACATAGATTCATCCCTTAATGTTGTGATATATGCAATTCTATTAGAATCAGAATAAATCTTATACAGTCAAACCCCGATAAGACACCCTCCATTAGGCCACCACCCTCACTGACCGCCAAGAAATTTGGCAGAACAGATCTTCCCTATGTTAATGTAATAGGAAAATCTATTAGAATCAGAATAAATCTTATACAGTCAAACCCCGATAAGACACCCTCCATTAGGCCGCCACCCTCACTGACCGCCAAGAAATTTGGCGGAACAGATCTTCCCTATGTTAATGTAATAGGAAAACCCCGATAAGATGCCATATGCAATAGAAATGTCTAAACAAATATTTCTTTTGTTACTGTATTTGTACTCGTTAATATATCAGGGGCATGTATGGTGACTTACATCCCGAAGTTCATCAATACTGTATATACAGTATTAAAAGCTGTCTGGATTCATTTGAAACCCATGGGTAGGAAAGATGGAGTTAACGGTTATTCATGTGTCTCTTTAAGCCTGGTTAACACATAGGTAGAAAATTTAAGATTGTAAGAATCAGATTGTTTCCATCATTTATTGCATACCAAGCAAATGAGGATACTGTACAGTAAGCTATTCAAGCTCAGTATTTTACAGACAGCAGATGGACATGTTTTCTATATAGTACTGTACATATACGGTAGGTATACTATACTGCAGAGTATACAGTTTTTTAGAAATGTTAAGTTTGAATGTAAAATATAAATGTACTGTATTTTATTAAATTTAATAAATTCGGAGTTAATTTTAATTTCTATATTACATGTGTTTTTGATAAACCACCAACCCCGATTAGCTGCAAGATCGTCCCCAAACAGATGGTGGTGCCTTATCGGGATTTGACTGTATTTTGGATTACCTAGATTTTTGTAAAATTTATTCCATAATTAACTATTTATCAAACTATATAATTTTTATGATAAGAATATTTTACTAAAATCATATTACAAATTCACAGCAACTTGTAATGCCACTGTGACATCAAACTGATATTTTGGGATCTTCTGACTAATCCCAGAATTATCCAAATGAAGATCTTGCACAGTTAATGATGTCATTTTTAGAGCAATATAACTTAATCCAAAATGACTAATCCATATCTTAATAATATATTCCAACATTAAATTTGGAATTATTTTGAAACTTTGGGTTAACTGCAAAGATTTAAACAAAAGCCTAAAAGATTAAAAACACATTTTTCATTGGGATTCAAAATGCTTCAGTTCATGGAGTGAGTTTGATTCAGATACCCAATATTATTCATAGGATCATAAGCAAAATTTTGTCTTATTAAATCAAACATTATGGGAATGCATAGAGAACAAAAATATTTGATTTCTTCTAAGAGCTCTTCTTTTGTTTTCAATTTCTCTGCTCCACCATGGAGGATTACTTTTATTTATTAGTGGTTTCCTGATATACTTCTAAGATAGTTTTTTCTAGTCTCTCCACAACATGGTCAATATCCTTTTTATTTCTAATATCTTGCATAACGAATGGCTTCCATTTCGTAAGTAACATTTCTCTGAAATAATCCCAATCAGTATTACTTTTGACTGTCCATTTATCATTTTTTGTTTGCAAGTTTTTTAATTCAGTAATAATATAATTATGGTCACTTATTGATCGTCCGTCGATCGTGTTACTTTCTGGATTCAATTCGATGAGTTTTTGATTTCCTATACAAACATCTATCCAACTTTTACCTGCTTGAGAATTAAAAGTTGGGGGTTTTACTTTTATTCAGAGAAGCAAGATCATTTAGCTGCAGGAACTCAACAAGTTGGTATCCTCTAACATCCTCTTATGGACTTTGCCACCATACAGTATATATTTCAAATGTTAAACAAAAGTTTGGTTGCTAGACAATGTCAGAGCATCGTGAGAACGAGGTCGAATGCAAAGAGTTTAAAATTGGTTCCCAGTATCTGCTGCGGAAAGCAGAATGGTCAAAAACAGTTGCAGATAAATGCAGGGGCTACAGTCACGATAAGCTTTGCTTTTCCTAAGATTCTTAGTGCCATCCCCATAATTATTTCATGTAAAACAAAATGGACACTAATCAACGAAAGGCTTGCACTGTTTACTAAATGATGCTATTAACTGCAGTAAATGAGGAAACTGAAACAAAATCGAGGAAGAGAAAATGTTGGATCGAAAATATTTATAAGAAGAAATACGAACAATGTTTCTATACAATTTTGATTAAAGAGATGAGATTTAACCCTTTCCGCTCCTGAGTCAAGACGTACTTGACAGGCCGATGACCTGCTACAACTCCTCTGTCAATAACGTCTTGACAGGGCCTAAATCCCTTATCTTTACTTATATTACAGAAATAATTTTCAAAATATCATTTTTTGTCATATTTTTCATTGTTTTATCATAGTATCCAAAATTTTGGTGAAATTTCGATTTTTAATTAAATTTTTAATTAATTTTTTAATCGTTTTATAATCGGATTTATTAATATAACGCCATCTTTGGACCGCCAAAAATTCAAGAACGGATTGTCCGAATTTGTCCGACTTGCTTTTATCATGTTCCACATTTCCTTCTTAGTTTACCTTTA
>AYEL01082192.1:0-45784 GCA_000484575.1 Olivierus martensii | reverse complement strand
AAAAACACTGGTCTAAACCAAATTTGCCTGCAGTTCAACACCAAAGCCAAACATTCACCAACAAAAGGTCATGCTCAGTGTTTGGTGGGATTTTAAAGGCATAATTTTTTACGAGCTGTTAAAAAACAAGGAAACTATAATGCAGACAAATATTGTAGTCAACTGGACAATTTAAGAAAGGCAACTGTGAAAAACGACCATCACTAGTGAACAGAAAAGGCATTATTTTCCACCACAATAATGCTAGGCCGCACATAGCGATGATGACACAACAGAAGTTAAAGGAATTCGGCTGGGAAGTTCTCATTCACCCTCCATATTCGCTGGACACAGCACCATCGGATTACCATCTCTTTCAATCACTACAAAATTCTCTATAAGGGAAAAAATTTATAAATATTGCTGAAGTCGAAAAACACTTAAAATTATTTTTTGAATCACAACCACCAAAATTTTTTAAAAATGGTATCAAAAAACTACCGACTCAATGGGAAAAGGTTGTAAATTCAAACAGAAATTATTTTACTGAATAAAATTATCTTTAAATTTGAAAATTTTGTTTTATTTGCTTATTAAAAAAAATGCACGAACTTTCCGGACAACCTAATATTATGGTTTATGAGAAAAGATTTGCAAGTGTCATCATTTGCATAATCAGCTCATTTGAAGAATGCCATCAGATAGCCCACCAATGACTTCCTATTTGTTAGCATTAACAAGATTTTTGAAATTTATGATAGTTATCAAGTTATTTGGAGGGGTACAGACTTTTCTTCTACCCTGTATAGCCATTTTAGCATTCTTTGACAGATTCTCATTCCTCATATACTTTCCAAGTGCACTTTTAATCCAGCATTTGCTCTTCTCATAATCTCACCATCAAGCTACCCTTCCTCTGAAACATTTATTTCCTAAGTATATAAATTCATTCACTGTTCAAAAGAGATCAAATTAAATGGAATCAAATCAAAGAGATCAGTGGGAGCAGGTCAAAGAAATTGATCCTGTCCTCATTCAATTCAACCTCACATCTTTTACATTCTTCATATTTCTCAAACATGAATACTTTTGTTTTCTCTGCATTTATTCTCATCTGTTTCCTCTGATATGCTTCATTTAATTGTGCAACAAGTGAGTCCCTGACAAATGGTCTGATATACAAAAAACATTTTTTTTTGTGTCTGGTTTTTGTATTTTCGTGTTTGTAATTATGATAAAGTGAGTACAGTAATATATAATAGTTTTGGACAATCCATAAATTTTGGGCATATGATATTTATATGATAGCAGGAAAAAACTGAATATTTATGATAGCAGGAAAAAAATTTCAAACTAAACTCCAAGGACTATCTGTATGTTATAACTTTAGCATATAATTCTAGACACAGTAACTAAAAAATATATGTAAATGTAACAAGCAATAAAGCAGTGTGAACTATATAACTAAGATTGTGATAAAGATGCTATGGGATGAATTAAAAATTATATTGCCTGTTCATTTCAAATGTTCTGTGATTAAATTAAAATAGTACATACAGAGTTTGGAATATTAATGCTATTGAAAATGCTAGTAATCTTGTGCAACAATTGTTAATTTATTATATACTGTGACAATATGCACTGATTTTATTTTTGTGCACTCTTCAGCAGTGCTAATCTTGTTTACACATACTGTGCTGCAAATTTCTGATACAGAATTTTTGTTTAAAAAATTAATTTTTTGATAAAATTCTTAATAAAAAAATATTTAATTTTCTTTAAAATTCAACTGATTTATATTTTATTGATGATTTCTAATATATTTATTTCTATAATATTAATGTATAAAAATGTTTATTTTTTGCATATAATTGATTAATAATTTCTTACTCTCATCTAGTCCTGGACTTTGAAATGTAAGAAGTTTCTCATTGAAAATGAGATCAGCATAGCGGATAAGGTACTCTGTTAATACTGCTTGAACACCCACCACATGAAGAGCACCAACTCCACCTCCTTCAACATCTTTTGATCTAATAAATAAAAATACCCTTTTATTAAAACTGTTTTAATCAATAAGTTAATGTTTGTAAACTGGATCTCTGTATTATCAAATAACTAGGAACTATTAAAAATAATAATAATTTGAAGTTTTCTTATAATTTTTAAGAAAATTATCATGTCATAATAATAAATGAAATTTATAAATTTAACTTTTTGAAAAGATTAGAAAAGAAATATAATTATGATTAAAAAATTTAATAATCAGTTTTTACGGGAGAACTGACCAATTTAGCATCACTAAATAGTCATACCTTGTCTGGTTTTATCATGCTTGGGAGAAACCAACCCTTCCACAGTTGCGCATCCCTGCTGAGGGATCAGCCAGATTTTGGAGGACGGAGATTGACGGGCCTGGCCCAAACACCTTGATAAACATTTTCAAGGGGTGGGACATGAGACTCGAGCCTAGATCTTCCACAGTGGAAAGCCGAAGCCTTATCATGCGGCCAATCCGGCCGACTGACTATAGTGTATATGTGTGTGTGTGTGTGTGTGTGTATATATATATATATAAATACACACACACACACATATATATAATATAATTATACTTCCTTGATATATATATATACAAAAGAATAAACAATGAGAATGCAAACGAAAATATTAAAAGTACAACAGTGTTAATGATTTGCAAACTATTGCAAAAGAAAAAATTTGAAAATTACAAACTGGGGTAGGCCTAAAATATTGTTTTGGCTCTGGGAACCAAACGGTGAAGTTGCAAACGAAAATATTAAAGGTGCTAAGGGGCGATTTTTGGATCTACTCCCTAAAAGTATTTATCATGGGCTCTGAGCTTGGCCCTTTGATCCCCGTCCTCCACAATCTGGCTGATCCCATCACGGGTGTGGTTGGCCATAGTGGGAAATGGAATGCCCTACCGCTTAGTATCTACAGGATAGAAAGCAGCGTAAAACTGCACAGAGAAAAAAAACCTATTCTTGGATCATTAAACACCATTCTCTACTTGATGTTTGAACCCACCAGGGGTATGGCAGTCCGTAGAGGGCACTGCAATACCCTACTGCTTAGTACTTATCGAATGAAAAGCGGCTTAAAACCACACAGATAAAAAAAATAATCGCAAATGATTAAAATATTTGTTAAAAAATATACAATATAACAACAATATAATGTGGTTTAAGCAGAATTGCTATGATTTGATTATATAAAGTCATTCTAGAATACCTATCCAAAGATATAAACTGTACATCTTAGAACAAATATTTGAAACATTTTTATGACCAAATATTGGATATTAGAAACATTTAATTTTTTAGATGTCATGAGAGGAGTTTTTAGTACTTTTATAATAAATTAACATATTTATATATTCACCTTTATTTTTTTCACACAAAAATTTACGATTATCAAAATATTGCGTAAAATTTTACTTCAGTAATTATTTTATTATTAAGCCATTATTCAATTTTGCAAAAACATATGTTTTTCATTTAAATATACTATATTTAGAATGATATATCAAAATTTAAGAATGAATAAAAATAATGAATAATGTAACAAATAGAACATTCATTAAGACGTTAATAACAGAAAAAAAGGTTAGATTAACGTTACAACCAGCCGTTATTTTTATATAAATACTGTATATAATATTAACAAATACAGTACAGTATCGTTTAATTAGAAAGTATAGAGATTAATGAGAATTTTTTTCTCTTCAGAATATTTCATCGATAGATGGCACAACATTACTAAATAAGAAAAATGATATTGAATTTTTTTCTCTTATTTTAATAAAACATAACAAATTGCTACTTTCAAAAATGCTTATATGTTCATTTATTTTGTGCGGATATATATAAAATAATCTTTACATTTCAATAAAATGACAAACAGATAAATTGAAAAATTCGATAATATTGAAAAAATAAGTTTTTTATTTCTTAAAATCTTAGACCGATATATATACTGTATATTAGAATTAATTAATTATAATCATTGAAAATTCTTATTTTTGTTTATAAAATACTAATATTATTTAATAAAATTTTTCTCAACAGTTGAAAGCAATAGTACAAAGATTTATAAATTACATTGGAATAAGATCAGAACAAATGATTGCAATTAGAGTAGAAACTACATTTTGCACATTCTGTCGTATAGACTGTTTATATGGTACTGTAAAGGTAGTATGGCCAACTTACTTTAATTACAAAGTTCAAAACAAACAGGAAATGAAAGAGTAGATTTAAACAATTCTTCAAATCCTATTAATCCGACTGTTTATTTTAAATTCTCAATATTGAACAAGGAAGCAATACGGAAACATAAAATTGATTAAAATTTATAATTTACATATATATATATTTTTTTAATTAATATCATAAAAAATGATATTAATCTAAAAATTCGATAATAAATGAAGTTTTTTAACTAAGCTATATTTTTAAATTATTGTATATAATTATTTCTTTATTATTAATCTATTTTAAAAAGGAAACTATGGCTTTATGGAGATCATGGTATTGATGCTGTGTGTGTTTTCCACTAAAATTTTGAAGTAATTAAAGTATTTATTCTGAATTTCTGTAAGAATATCTTACTATTAAAGACTATCTCCAGATACCGCATTTTTTGTCCATTGATATTTAAAAATAACCTGGGCATTCAAATTTTTCTGACTTCTCTAGTGGAAATGATATGGATCCAGGAATGAACAATCAAATAATTCATCCTACTTCAGAGATATGACATATTTTAATTGCACCATCCTTGGTCATTCCAAAATAGCAGCATCCAGAAACCTAGACGATTCGTTCTTAACTGAATGTTTGTTTTACACATGTTTCTAAGAATGATTTATAACAAATATAACAAGATTTTAATGCATATTACTTTCTTTAAATTTCGTAAAAAAAGAATTAAAAAAATAGATTGTTTAAATGACAAAATTTAGAAAATAATATTAAATAAGAAAATGTATACATAAAGTTTGGTTTTCCCAGATGAAGGTATATCTGATATTATAGAAGAACCTTTAAAAATTAAATAAGCATACAGATACATTATACTCATTAATATTTATTTTGGAAACATTATTTGCAAATAATAATCAGATATTAGCAAACAGAATTAAATATTTTAAGAAAAATAATGATAAATTGATTTTATTTTGAATATTTTCTATTAAGAGAGCAAAAGTTTTACATCTCATAATTTAAAATGTCAAATAAAACCACGTGGAAAATGAACTGTAATCTGCTCAACGACACAAACTTTCTAACAATATTACAAGTCTCATAATAAACTCCCGTGATGATAACTTCAACTAAACTCAACTCACGCTTGCAGCTCGCTTATTTATGTTTGAATGCATTTTATTGTTTTTATTTGTACGGAATATTGTTAATTTTTTTGTAGTGTATTCGATGTTAATTAATGTTGTTTTCATTTTCAAAAATAAATTGAAAAAGAATAAGCGTTAAATAATCTCTAAAAATTAATGAACTAATCCCCTTTTTTCCTTTAATCCTTATCTCATTTTACACGGTTATAAAGAACATATCCTCGACTTTTCATTATCTTCTTTAGATCGATTTACACGGTTTACAGTTTAATTGAACATATCCTTCTATTTTATATGAATTCTGTGTCTCGTTTTACACGGTTTCGGTTTGCACGATTTTTCCAGGAACGTATCTACCGTATAAATCGAGGGCTGAATGTATCTATCCTGATCTCGTAGTCAATATTCTCTATTATTCAGAAGCAGTAAATAGTACTTTATTATTTTTACAAAAGTGTAATCTAGCTTAATTTTTTAATTCTTTAGTTTATGAAATATCGAGCTTTCCTTTTTTCTTTATTTTTTATCCATATATTTGCAATCTTTAGTTTAAATCAATATAAGGAGCGTAACAAATAGATATTAACCTTCGAAACAAGTTATTTTCTTAAGTGAGTTGAATTACTCACTTGAGAAAATAAGTGCTGCTGATTTACTTATTATACTATCAATGATCATTGAAATACATTAAACTCATTACATAAATAAGGAATAATTGAGGAGCGTAACAAATAGATATTAACCTTCGAAACAAGTTATTTTCTTAAGTGAGTTGAATAACTCACTTAAGAAAATAAGTGCTGCTGATTTACTTATTGTACTATCAATGATCATTGAAATACGTTAAACTCATTACATAAATAAGGAATAATTGTGGCAACAGTTGTGTTAATAGCCGATAAAAAACTGTAGGAAATTTTTGTGTTTAAAGAGAAATCACAAAGACAGTCAGATGTAAGTACGGAGGTAAAATCATCTGAGTTATAAACGAATGATTCACATCTTTTCCGTCGGCAGGAGAAAGGGGAATTGTTCTTTTTTCAAAAAAGGAATTTAGAAGAATTAGGTATTAAGAAAAAATAAAATTCTGAAGGAAAATAAGAAAAAAGGATAGTTCGGATTCGTCCAAAACGTTCGATACTTCCAGGTCTGTTGAGCTATTGAAAAACAACATTCCAAATCTATTTTCTCTCGATAGATTCGATAGATAGTCTGTTCATAGTTCGGATTCGTCCAAAACGTTCGATACTTCCAGGTCTGTTGAGCTATTGAAAAACGACATTCCAAATCTATTTTCTCTCGATAGATTCCATAGATAGTCTGTTCCGTTTGAACATAGATATTGTTTTTATAATCATTTGGCATAATCAAATAAACATGCGCTTTGAATATAAGTAGTAGTAGTAATTTTTCAATGTACACACTCCTTTACTAACCTCGCACTTGTTCGCATCCGAATTGGCCTAACCTTCGCAAATCCCCACAAATTAATTAGATTTCGATGGTAAAAGCATTATTTAATTAGTTTCATTTGAGTGTCATAAGAGTTAACTAAAGGGTGTGCTCTGTTTTCCACTACTGGTTTCTCACTCTTCTTTTGGCAGGAACATTTTTTCTTTCTCATGCAATTTCTATATTATTTTCATTTCTTCCTTCATTCTTCAAAGGCAAAATCTTAGCGATTGCGTATTATATTTAGATCATTATTTGTATAAATATTATATATTTAAATGACCTGTATTATGCATATTTTTTTAAACCATTCTACCGCGCGAAAAGAGAAATAGAGGATATAATCTCCTCATTTCTACATGACATCTGTAATAAAAGTTGACATTACAGTAGATCATTATTTGTATAAATATTATATATTTAAATGACCTGTATTATGCATATTTTTTAAACCATTCTACCGTGTGAAAAGAGAAATAGAGGATATAATCTCCTCATTTCTACATGACATCTCTAATAAAAGTTGACATTACTGGAAAAATAATTTACTCTTCGTAAAATTTGTTTATTGAATAAGAAATACATAAAAAATACAATATATACCGATACAGCTCACATAAATTATCGGCATTAAAAAATTTACTGGATCCTCATTAATTTTAACGTGGTGAATGCGCGAGACCAACAACAACATGAAAACGTCGCAACGACAGCGGATACCTGCGAAGGTAGGCCCCAATCAGAACAACCGTTACTTGGCTCACCCACGATAAAATTAATAAAAAGTTTACTAACAGAAAAACCACAACCGATATAATCGACTTGCATATTTAAAATACATAATAAATTATGTTAAGTTTCAAGATATACTTTGATTAATTTTATTGTCACTGGTGTCTTCGCATTTTGTAAAAAATAACTTATTAATTACTAAATATTTTCAGATATTTTTTTAATTATTTTAACAAACTTCTTTTTCTAAACTATTTTACTTGCAATAATAACTTAATCTTAATTAATTGATTAGAATATTAATTATAACATTTAATTTGTTTATGATCGAAAAATGCGTTGTTCTGTAAAGAGAAAAGTATTAAGAGAATAATTCCGTGTAATTTATACAATGAAATTTATATCATATTTTAAGAATATCAGTAAACTAAGAAACTTGAAATTTAATCATGAAATCAGTCTACCATCTCTGGCATTACTGATTGCTGTGCCAATTAATAATTAAAGCATAATTAATTCAGTTGTAATGATATTATAAAGATTATCTGTTTAAAATTACGATAAGATATGACAGCGAAGTTGAACCGGACATGTTATGAACTAACAGATTAACATGTGACCTTTCGATTGTCATGCATAGTTTGGTAGACACTGTGACGAAAATACTTGATTTAATAAGAACAGGTAACAAACTTGATAAAATGTGGAATGATTTCTATATCTAGCATATCATATTCATTTTCTTTTCTTATGACGATTGAACAGGCAGGCAGGCTACTGTGTTAGTTGACAGAGTAGGTGTTGCAAATTAGTGACGTGTAAATTTTCTGGATTTCTATATCTAGCATATCATATTCATTTTCTTTTCTTATGACGATTGAACAGGCAGGCTACTGTGTTAGTTGACAGAATACGTGTTGCAAATTAGTGACGTGTAAATTTTCTGAAAGGCAATGAATTAATTAGTGTTAGAGAAAATCTCACTGTGTACAGAGAATAATCATAAATAATGAGAATCAACTTTGGTTTGCATTAAAGGTATTCAGTCTCTCTATTCATCACTGGAAAAAATTAAAATAACAATTTCAAAATTAAATTTAATAATTGATAATCTTATTTATTCTTCAATTATAAATTATAATTAAAAAAAATTCAAAGTTAATCAAAACTTAGTTTTCGAATATTGTATAATAGTTTGAATATACTTGACCATTAGATTAAAATTTATGAAGAAACCTATAGACACCAGTGAAAATCTTATTTATTCTTCAATTATAAATTATAATTAAAAAAAATTCAAAGTTAATCAAAAGATAGTTTTCGAATATTGTAAAATAGTTTGAATACACTTGACCATTAGATTAAAATTTATGAAGAAACCTATAGACACCAGTGTAGCTGAGTTTAAATTGTCTATATTAGAGAAGTTTGTATTATAACGCAGTATAGTAATTTTTAATGCAGTAGTGTGGGGACTTCAGGTTTAGACAAAAGTATTTGTAGAAAATAACTAATTTTTATAAAAATTAACTGTGATTTACGCGGTCTGTAAATTTCCACATACCTTTAAAAGTTTTTAAAGGCTGATAAAACAATAAATAGCCATTTAAAGTATAAGTAATACTTAAATTAAAAACGTTTAATGTTAATCGGGAAAAATTCAAAATAACAATATTTTCTTTCGTAATATATAAAATTTTAATTTATTGAAAATTCTTTCATATGAAATTAAGACCTAAAATGCTCAGAACTTATCAAATTTTTCTATTCAATATTTTTTTTCTGTATAAAATCTTTTAATAAATAAAGTATACATCAGATAATTTAATGTTGAATATAGTATTTATTATAAAGTGATCGAAATCAATATAAAAAAAAATTTAAATTCATTATTTTTCTTCTTACCACAATTTATTTTAACAATAAGAAAAAAAAAGGTATAGCGTTGTGAATTGATCACAACAACTCTGCAGTGTAATAAATGGTGATATCATAAACAATCATATTGGAGATAGAATATAAATTAAAATTTGCACGGAAACGATAATATCAGCTTCACAAAAAATGCAAATAAAGAATAAACAAAAATGATATACGACATAAGCAGCAAAAAATACTTTAATATTCATTATAATTAATCTTTATTGGTATAATATATTAGTTCCGAAGCATAAAAAACTAGTTGAAAAAGTATTATAAATGTTAAAGTAAAATATTATCAAAAAATTCAAAAATCAATGTACTGAGGTGCCTTAAAAATAATAATAATATAAAAATTTCAATTACTTAATATTAATCATACAATTAATCATGAGATGTATAAAGAAAAAATGGAATTATAATTCATTCGATATTGATCGTTTCACATAAAAGTTTGTTTTACTGCAATTAATTCAAATTTTTGAAGTTTTAATATGATGTAATTTATTTATTAAAAGACATAGAATATATAAATATTGGCTTTCTGCAATTTGGACTGCATATATAAGTAAACTTGTATATATTCCAGTAAAATTGTTAATTTATCTACATTCATTGTGAAATATTTAAAAGAAATTTCCTCAAAAATGACTTTCATTCCAAATTTTCATTGGTGCTTCTCATTAACACAAAAATTTCCCACTATTCTTTTATCGACAATTATCCTAAAGTACGTTTAGACGATGCCTCTCTGCATGTTATATTGTATGCAGAATGACGCATGCCTCAATGCACAACAGTGGCATGAGGCATGCAGCTTGCGCCTTTGTGTTCACACATACAGGATATATTGCAGAAAATGCTGACAGGAAAGAGTTATCATTTCAAGTGACAGAAGGAAAAGAAGAAAAAAAGAAAGTTTTTTGACTCGCAAATATTTCGATCGAAGTACTAATAACATCAGTAATTTGAACCAAGTCAGGATCATAGATTTGGTCAGGATAGTTAGTTCCAGTTTTTTTCAAAAAATTTACTAGAATGACTTGACGACAATAAATTTAATTTCTTCAATAAACTGAAGTGTTTTCTTCACACCCCAATCCATAAAGCAAAGAAAAACTTGCAAAAAAGTTTAAAAATAATCAAAACAATAAGATGTTGCACGACTAGTTGCACGTGTAACCCAACTAGAACGGGGAACACATGCGCCTTCTTGCGTCTAGTATTGCAACAGATTTTGAGGAATGCGCCTTTGCATGCCTTCTCGCGCGCCTAGTTGCATGCATCTTATTGCATGAAAAGTAGCACCTTCTAACATAACTTAACTATTGCCTTTGCATGCCTTCTCGCGCGCCTAGTTGCATGCATCTTATTGCATGAAAAGTAGCACCATCTAAACATAGCTTAACTATGGCCACAATTATTTTTAACTTATGAAATGAGTTTAATGTGTTTCAATGATTATGAATGGCATATTGGCAGTACCAGTGGCTTCCCTAGGGGTGCGGAGAGTGCAGCCCGCATCTTGGGGTGACACCTAATGATTCAAACGTATGTTAAAAAATTACATTTTTGCCAATTTTACAACTATAAACTCTTTTTAGCACGCTTACGATCAAACAGTGGCTTCCCTAGGGGTGCGGAGAGTGCAGCCCGCATCTTGGGGTGACACCTAATGATTAAAACGTATGTTAAAAAATTACATTTTTGCCAATTTTACAACTATAAGCTCTTTTTAGCACGCTTACGATCAAGCACTAAAATGCCTAGTATATATGTATATGGCTTTTAATATTTATAATCTAACAATAAATATTTTCCCCCCTATGAACTCTTAAATCCATGCTTTTTAAAGACAGAACATTTTATATAATATTGAGGAAAAAGGATTGACACCATGAATTACCGCACCGGATGACACTAATACTAGGAATGCTACATGACAGAACTGATCCACTTGTGCAATAAGTAAATCAGCAATACTTATTTTATTAAGTGAGCTGATCTTAATCGCTATACAACTAGTATTGAGCGTTAATATCTATTTGTTCACTCTTATAATCATTTATCCTAAACATAGTAAATATTAAGATAAAGAAATGAATAAAAATGAAAAGTACGCTGTTTTACTATTTTGTTTCTTTTAAATTTTCTTTCTTTTTTTTCACTTTTAACTGCTCATTTAATCTTTTCCACTTATTTTCCTTTTTATTTCTTTTACATATCAATGTTAATAGTGGCTAGGTGAGTCAAAGGTCAATGGAGGAGATATCAAAGAGGTAATTAAACATAAAAGAATAAACGTTAATTGTGAATAAATACAATTCTTCTTTCTCTTTTGTACAATTCTTGATTATTGTATTGTTTATTGCAATAAAATAAACATTACAATAATTTATAATTTACAAAAACATAACAAATATATTTTCATAAAATTTTAATTATTCATAAATTAATTCTAACGATGATAAAATAAAGCCAGAATCAAAAATAATTTAGACTTGATTCGTTTAAATGCTTAAAAATTGAATGATTTTTAAATTTTCATATCTCATTAGTATGATGATAACAAATGCCAAATTGAATATAATAAAAAATTACATTATTAAGTCAATTATTATTAAATGCATTAAATTTTTTTTCATATCTCATTAGTATGATGATAACAAATGCCAAATTGAATATAATAAAAAATTACGTTATCAACTCAATTATTATTAAATGCATTAAATTCTCTATGGATTGATAAACCAACCTGTTTTTGTTTTCTCCCTTCCCATGGGGGTTATGTGGGCAACTAATCCCCGACGACAAACGCGAAAGCGAAAGACAGGCGGTCCATATCCGTATAGGGGCGCCACCGCAGGCACCCAGTGACACATGCATGCACCGCCGAAGCGTTCCCGATTCCACGTAGGGGCCACAAACGATCCCAGAGTGCCACCAGCAGGAGGAGGCACCAAACAATGTTCTTACTCTATACCCACAGAGATAAATCTATATCTAATTTTCGTCAGAGCTTACATATCATAAAGTGCTTTATACTGTAAGGTGTTTTTAAGTATATTTAAAAATTTTAATAAATACACAAGTAGAAAGGCATCAGTTTATCAAATATCCTTAAAAGTAAATTGGCAGCAATTGATTTACTTGAAAAAGTTAGTTATTTCGATTAAAATGCCAAAATACTAATCATTATCAAAACTGATTTATTTATTTGTCGTTTAAATTTCTGAAATAATTCATTCAAAAATTAGCGAATAGAGTTAAAGGTGTTGTAAGAATATAAATGTCATAACAATAATTGCAATAATGCAACAGTTACGACACTTTATCAATATACTGTGAAATTCTTAAATGAATGTGAGATAAATTGTAATTAAGTCATATCAGATTTTATAACAGGTAATCTGTTACGAAAAATGAAACTCTGGATTAGTATTTTAACATTTTAAAAGTAATAACTAGTATTTTTAAGTAAATCAATTGGAAACATTTTGATTTTAGAAAAGATTATTAAATTTATAGATAATTATTTGTTTATTTGATATTATTATAAAATTCACATAAGAACACCTGAGAGTCTGAAGTCATTTTATACTTAAATAACCGTGCTGTTACTTATGCTTTTTAAATTATTGGTATTACTAGCGACACAAAAGCCTCCCTATAAGAAAAAAAAACAGCACAGAAATGATTGTTTGTGTAAAGTCAATAATACTTGAATTTTCCTGATTTACGTTATAATTCATTGATTATTGCAGAAGCTAATTAGGATAAAACAAAACTTATGTTATTAATATTTAAATTATTGTCGGTGAATTTCTCTAAACATATCTGTATATATTGTAATTTTATGAATATATGTTTTCTGTAAAGTCAATAATACTTGAATTTTCCTGATTTACGTTATAATTCATTGATTATTGCAGGAGCTAATTAGGAAAAAACAAAACTTCTGTTATTAATATTTAAATTATTGTCGGTGAATTTCTGTAAACATATCTGTATATATTGTAATTTTATGAATATATGTTTTTTTCTTTTTATTCAATAAACAAATTTTATGAAGCGTAGTAAAAAAATTTGAAATTATTGATGGAATTGTTTGCAATTTTGCTAAAGAGATCGGAATATGGGATTCGTCATTGTCATTATGAATTGTTAGCGTCAAAAGTCTAAACTCCATTTTTTTTTTCGAAATTGGAATTTTGATGATTAAATGGAATAAGCGATATTTATATTATCAATGAAACTGCTTCATTCTTTTATATTATTTATATTGTACAAGATAAATTTTATATATAATAGATCGATTCACATTTCGTATGATATTGGAGAAAACCATTCATCCACAAAGTTTGAAGGCTAACCAAATCTTCAGTATAGCACCAATTCAGATAATAATGAATATTTATATTCATTTAAAAAAAAATTTGTAATATATTACAAGTAATTTAAAGATAAATATAGATATCTTTAAAATTCAGCAAAATTATTCCAAATAGGGTATATCACTAAAGATTTTGTGTAGATTTTGTAAAGATATTTGTAGAGATTTTGTAATAAAATATGAAAACACCATCGACTATAAGATATTTCGAGAATGATCTTGAAATTTTTTGTTCCAGTTCTTGAGGTTTTGAAAAGTTAACTGTAATTGATCTCTCTTTTGGACGGGGCAAGGTTTCATTGTAGTTGGTCTTAATGTTGTGTGGGAATGTCCTTGGTTGTGCAGATATACAGAGCAATGGAAAGCCCTCGAGTGTTCTGTTTAATGCCGTTTGAGATAGTACTAATCCTTCAGGCTTTTTGTAGGTGCCAAAAAAATTCGACCTTCACGTTAAAAGTCCGAATTTTCATCCCTTGCAAATGCATGATAATGCACATAAAAATTTTGATAGTTTAAATGATGTATACAAATTATTAAATTGTACCTTAATTTATATATTTTATTTAAATTTAAATAATAGATTTTTGAATAGTTAAGAATTTCAGTAACGTTAAGTGAGTTGAATAAGTATAGTTATAATTTATTTCTAAGCTGTTTTATGCTCGGTTTTATTAATTTTTATTGTGAATTATTTTGCAGATTTTTATTATTTTTATATTAATTTAATAAAAACTTGTACAACAATGATGCAATTATTGAATGGAAATAGTAGAGATTGCATATTAGTGAACACGAATATATCGTCAAACACGAAGAATTTTTCTTATCACTCATAATTTTCTTTTTGATATTAGCAGAAAATACTTTAAAAACGAATATTATCTTCATTACATTATGTCTAGATATTTAAAGTTAATCGATTTTAATGCTTTAAAATAATTATGTAAATAACTATAAATTTTGTTTTGCATTTTTTAATTTATTTCCAATTTATGTTTGTATACTTCTTTTGTTATTTGACTTCATTTTCTGGCTTTTGATTTGAAATAGTTGGCTGTTCTCCGTCCTGAGTGTTCAGTTTGCATTCGGCGCTCCTAGGGTGCGTATACATTGAATTTAAATAATATTTAATTTATTACAAAAATTATAATCATTTTAAGATAATAATTATAATTATTACCTATATAACTAAATCGGCAAATCGATAATTTGTTAGTTGCGGATGGGGGGGTTTTCTTATCGGGGTTTTCCATTAACATAGGGATGATCCATTTCTGCCTAATTTCTTGGCGGTTAGCGAGGGGGCGTCTTATCGGGGATTGACTGTATATTAGTTAAATTATATGATATAGTATATACCAAAAAATGAATATTATTATTATTAATGATTATACAATATTGTATAATCCAAATTTGATATTAGTTGCATAAAATAAATTTTTGATATATGTTTCTTGCGCCCTATCAATGTACCAAAAAATGAATATTATTATTATTAATGATTATACAATATTGTATAATCCAAATTTGAAATTAGCTGCATAAAATAAATTTTTGATATATGTTTCTTGCGCTCTATCAATTATTGCTGCCCAAGTGCGGTGCACTCTTTGCACCCTCGGGTTCGCGTGGCCCTCTTCATGATGTCAAAATGACATGACAGTGGGCTTTCCTCTCATGGTACCCTCTCAAGGGGGGCCCGACATTATGTGGGGAGAGGGCTTACTGGCTGTCACTATGCTTCTATCTGTGTCAGGTCGATACTCCCATGGTGACAGGGAGAAACTACGTGGCTCCTCTGCTGTTTGACGATATTCTGGCTTTGGACTCCCCACACCTGAGAGGGGGGGTGCAGACATTGGTGTGCCTCATGCGACATGTCGAAAGAGTTTGGTGCCCTTGAATAGACATTGTCGTGGGAGTTCAGGCTGGATTGATTTGTCTTGGGCCTCGTCTTTCTTTCCACAGAGATGCCCTGCGGTATTGGAGGGTCCCGGAGGGTCGGAACCGGGTTCCCTAATGCTGCTCCAGGTGAAGTAATTCCTATTGGGTTGGTTCCAGGGAGGCTGCACTCTCCGTGTGCCGGTTGAGGTGCTCTGTGGTTCGCCATTTGGGTGTCTAGTCCCTGCGAGTTGAGATTATGAATTGACCCGACGTATATCCTGCGTGAGGTATAAATCCTCTAAAAGGGCCTCAAATCCTCGACGGGATGAATGGCTAAGGGATAAAAGCCTTGAGTTGGTCTTACTCGGGCAGTAGGGGATGTTCCCCAGACGGGGAAGTTAGTTCCCTAGGAAATCATTCAACATCGTGGAGTTGCCCCGAGACGGTATCTGGCCGGCTATGGTGCCAGTACCTGGTTATTGCACGGTGTCGGTCGGTTGGTGTCGTTCGTGGGGTTCGAAGCGGGGAAGATTCTTGCCATTATTGTTGGAGGCAGAGTCGTGTTGTGCGAGTTCTGTCTCACCGTTGAATTATTAAGAAAGTTAATATGGGTTGGTGGATTCCAATCATTTTTAGCTGCAAATGGTTTGCAGTCAGTTGATCACATGTTGCGTTCTTGTGTGTTTATGCAATACTCATCTGTTGTTTAAATGTGGCCATGACTGTGTTAATCATGTCCCCTGTGTGACCCCCACAGGGGCCAATAGCCGACTATTGACCCCTATTGACAGGGAACCAGCTATTGACCCCCACAGGGGTCAATAGCTGGTTCCCTGTTATGGGGGTTTGTAGTAATCCCTTCCTTTCGGAAGGGAGTGGACACTAGTTTCCTGACCCCTTTGGAGCAGAGTGTTTACTGACGTTTTACGTCACAACACGGTATAAAAGTTATATTGGACACCGAGCGGCCCCCTCGTGGACCGCTCTGTACTGACTTTATGTCTTCACCGATTAATACACTATAGGCAATGATTAATCTGTGTTTCAGAAACTCTATAGTGCCTTCATAGGCGGGGCAGAGAATGTGATGACAGTAAAAAGATATGAGTCTTTGTCGCCACGATGATAACGTCATAGCAACATAATATGCTAATTAAATCAACATTAAAATTGAACACAAAAAGTTATTTGATTCCGAATGCTGTAATAATTGAATTGTATGGTAAAATGATACTTCTGTGTGATTAATTAAGCATTCTGGAACATGTCAGACTTGACAGTACTGTATAATTATGATACTGTAAGGAAAAGAGAATCGCAGTTAAGCAAAAACGAATCAAATTGTGGCAGATTCTCTTTCATAACCCGGTATCAGGGATTCATTTTCGAGATAAAATATTTTCCAAAAAAATAATTACGATTAAAATAGCACTCTAACATAAAATTGCGTACTTGAAAAAATTATATAATTGCATTATAATTTGTGCCAAAAGGAAGCGACGCAGGCTTTGGTTAACGACTCCTGATTATGTGAACTTCGACAAAATAGAGCTCTGTAAAACACCTAGTCATCGCATCACGTGATTCGTTAGCTCAGTTGTTAATCGTAATTTTTTTTTATCACAATCAACTCAAATCCGACAATATTATTAAAATTAATAAAATTATAATAATATGAAAATATATTTAAATAAATGATAATTAACATATAGTAATGAAACAAATTATTTAATTAATTAAAAATAGACGTGCAACATTTCATATGAAAACAAATTATTTAATTAATTAAAAATATATGTGCAACAGTTCACTGAAAACAAATTATTTAATTAATTAAAATAGACATGCAATAGTTCACTAGTTTTTAGTTTCTTAAAGATGATTTCTAGACGATTATTATTTTAAATTATGTAAACAAATTATTTAATTAATTAAAAATAGACATGCATCAGTTCATTAGCTTTAGTTTCTTAAAGATGATTTCTAGACGATTATTATTTTAAATTCTGTTTTCTTAAAGATGATTTCTAGACGATTATTATTTTAAATTCTGCAAATAAAGTCTGATTTTCTTAAAGATGATTTCTAGATGATTATTATTATAAATTCTGCGAACAAAGTCTGATTCTATTGTTTATTTGTATTACATGACACCTACAAGTGGTGTGACATCGCAGTTTCGGATTCCATTAGAAAAAATACGTCTGTCCGAGATTCTACAGTTCATATAAATCGGTGAGTGCGTGTCACTCACTGTTCGTTCGCCATCAAAAAACAAAATAAAATCTTATCTGTATAATAATCATTGAATCTATAAGCCGCTGATCGGGGTTTACGGGTTTATTTGTCAGAAAACTCTGAAATGAGCCCAATTGTCCTTCTGGTGAAGATTGATAATTAAAAACTATTTTTGGAGCCCAATTGTCCTCTGGTGAAGATTGATAATTAAAAACTATTTTCATGCCAATTGTCCTTCTGGTGAAGATTGATAATTAAAAACTGTTTTCATAAGCAATTCATTTTATTAATGTAAATATTTAGTGGCAAATATAATAAATAAATGATACTTTCCATATTTTTAGGACATTTTAGGACATTATTTTTTCATTTCCTAATGCATGCAAAAGCCTAAAACCATATTTAAACTATTACATATTAAGTACAAATAACTCTAGATCTAAAAATTCGGCCAGATAGTCGCAATTTAAAGAATTCACGTATCATCTTAGAGGTTCCCGGATCGATTCTGAATCTCACACCTTCAGTTTGGAAGATGGCTCTAAGTCTCATCTATCTGTTAATTTGTTTTATATATCTTTTCTAAATATTATAATGTGGAAAATTTTTATTTTGAGATATAAAATAAAAATAAGGAATATAATTGAGAATCGCTGAATTAGATAATCGCCATAAAGCAAAGCTTTACAAAGTGAGGTATGTCTGTAATTATTAGGTTAAAATAAGCTGATCGTAGATGATATCGCAATTCGTAACAAATAGATAACGTAAAAGGTGTTATTATTGTTACAACATTGAACATAAAAAGAAAATATTGCAAATCCATCTTCATTATATATTACACAGCATTTACTAATTTGTATATTACTACAAAATTTTTACTATTGTTAATTTGTTATATAATGTATTGATATTGTTTATTATTATATTATTTATGCAAACAATAATATTTTAGAATAAAATATTTTAATGAAAAAAATTTCTTCATTAATGATACAATTAGCCAATATCAAAAAATTTCCCACTGTAATTTCTCCGAAGATCATCCTTTGAAACAATATAGAAACAACAGAATTTTAATTAAGTAAACCTATTTACAATTAAAGCAAAAATTTTCTTCATTAATGATACAATTAGCCAATATCAAAAAATTTCCCACTGTAATTTCTCTGAAGATTATCCTTTGAAACAATATAGAAACAATAGAATTTTAATTAAGTAAACCTATTTACAATTAAAGCAATACATTATTTATAGAGTATTACACAAATTCATTGTATATTAATTTAGGAAATGAATTATAAGTTATAAAAAGAAACATTAAATATGAATCTTCCCATAACAATTGATTCAGTTCCTTACCCAGAAAATCTTCATTTCTTTTCCAAAAGTGAGTTTTTCTTTAATTGTATAGTTCTGGAATCAATTATAGTTCAATTTATAAATAATGAAAATTTGTGAACATGTTTAATGAGATAATTCGCAATATAAACAAATGTGACCGTCATTCTAAACAGTTTTTTTTGTCAACAGATGACACCACTTTCCATTCAGGGAGAATACTAACTGACGGGACCAAACAGGCCCTTATACAGGCAACCCACCCCTACCGAAGGGTCAGCCGGATTGTGGAGGACGGAGATCGAAGGCCGGGCCCGAACCACATGAAAACATTTTTAAGGTGTGGGCCAGATTCAAACCCGGTCCTCCAGAGTGGAAAGCCGAAGCGTTTCCTCGTGGCCAATCCGGCCGACAATTCTAAACATTTAATTATTATTTATAGTCAAATTTTGAATTTTTTTAAAATTGAAATAAAATTCAAATTTCAAAAAGAATGATTTAATTAGGTTATTTAAATATATTATACTATAAATTTAATCTTACAAAATAAATCTTATATATAACCAAGAAAAATGTATATTTTCCTGAACAGCATATTGATCTTCATATTCGTTCATTGGTCATTTTTCCTTACTAAAGCAATCGTTAAAGATATATTTAACCATTCTTCGTTACTCTTTTTTTTAATCATTAGAAGAGTTGTCGGTTTCTTCCGATACGCAAATTTGTACGGTTAAGTTTTTTGGAAAGACGAAACAGTACGTAAGTTATAACGCATGTTAAAAATATTAATGTTATAATAAAACATAATTATATAGATGCTTTTCTTTAACAATAATAAAGATTTTCAAATGCAAATTTCGCTGTGTTTATATATCAATAAAGCATGAATATCCTTTTTTTGGATAGGACTTAATGTATGAATTTCAGATTGAAAAAAGGATGTTACCGTTTGTACATTGATTACGTAAGTTAACTAGATTACGTATTACATATCTATTTGATAAATTTTATGTTAAATACCAAGAGTCTTAAATAATAAGCATAGCACTAAGAAGGTAAAAAGAAGAAAAACTATAAAATTGCAAGAGAGAGTCTATTGAATTAAATAATTTCTTTACTTTTTTGTTTTTCTCCTTTAAAATTATAAATAAACATAGAGAAATCTTGAATATTTCATTACTATATTTATAAATATTCAAATTATATTATTACTTATAACTCTGGCAACATTAAACCAAATGCAATACAGTGTCAACCTCCTCATTAGCGCTCTTTTCAGATTTAATATTAATAATGCACAGTTGATTTTAAGATATAAAATGATGATATATAATTTACGTAAAGAAAATTTACTTAATTTTTTATCTAATTGTGAGTGTATCAGTGGAAAGCTGACATTAGACGAAAAATGACTGATGACTGAATTACTTACATATCGTATTTCGGCTAATGGAAGACTGGCTTAAACCATTGGAAATATTGTTTCCAATGGAATATTGGAAACCTCCTGTTGCATAAAAATTTATTGTATTTAGCATTTGTTTTTCAATAGTTAAGATGATTTCTATTTTATGTCTCTCTTGTAAATCTGGTTGTAATTTTTCTATTATGCTATACATTAGATGCTTGTTGATACAATAGCTTTCAATAAAAAGTTCTGGTGAAATGTCAAATGGATTCTGCAATCTCAAAACACACTTATGTTTAAATACTTTGTTTTTGGCTTTGAACAACAAAAATAAATCTATAGCATCCATCTTATTTTCTGCTACTGACAATTTACAGCAGTTCTGTAGATTAATGGTCTCCAAATTTTTTGACTGCGTACCCCTAAGACAGAAAAAATAAATGGCGTACCCCAACTGATTGAGCAGATAATCTATTATAATTAGTGTTTTAAAGAGGAAATAAGGCCTTATGTAATATCCAAAAAAACAATAATAAAAATAATGTGCAATTATAATATCTATTGTAATTAGTGTTTTAAAGAGGAAATAAGGCCTTATGTAATATCCAAAAAAAAACTATAATTGCACATTATTTTTATTATTAACATAAATGCATATTTATTTTTCTATATAAAATTTAATGAGAAGAATAGTTTGGCATTTGTTTAATAATTTCTGAAAATGCTGGTTTGATGTTATCTGACACTGCGATACAAAGGTCTGGTTCCAAGTTTAATTTATTTCGATATTTAGTTTTAATACTCGTTCCAAGTTTAATTTATTTCGATATTTAGTTTTAATACTCTGTGATTTTCTAGAGTCTACAAACAATATATAAAAATTGTTTTCACTGTACCCCAGGTATCGTCTCGCATACCCCACTTTGGAGACTACTACTCTAGATGAAATAGATTTACCACATTGATGTATGTAAACTATTCAATATGTCATCAAAATAAGATTACAAGATTAGTGTTAATCTTAAATTTCATGGCAACTTGTTAGGCTCCACTCCCAAGGTGCATGGTACTAGAAGCACGAGAATAACTGCCATAAAGTTATAATTTACAATATATTGCAGAATAAATATTATATTGCATTATAAAGCTGGAGAAGGAATTGAAATTCCTGATGATCCTCTTATTGGAACACTGATTTATGAATGCAACAAAAGGTGCAAGTATGATTGTTTAACCCCTTGGGTCCACCGCGTCTTGGTGGGTACGGGATACGCGCTCCCGAGGTACCTGAGCGATTTGTTCCCACTGTCCTTCCCAACACTGATTTATGAATGCAACAAAAGGTGCAAGTATGATTGTTTAACCCCTTGGGTCCATCGCGTCTTGGTGGGTACGGGATACGCGCTCCCGAGGTACCTGAGCGATCTGTTCCCACTGTCCTTCCTGCTTTTCCTGGCTTCTCCTTGCTTCTTTCGTTTTCCTAGGCTTCTGGGTTCTTGTTTTCGTCATCGGATATGTGGATATGTCAGTAAAAGTATTCCTTTGCCTTACCGCTTGCTTCAGTTAGAACTCTGTGTTTGGATGACAACCCCATGGTCGCCCACACCTGTTATGTCTTCTCCCTTGCAGGTGATACTTGTTATCCCTGCCCAGTCGTTTGCCGTGACTGGAGACCTGTGTCGCTGGAAAAGGAGGTCCTGGTAGTTGAGGGGAAGAAATGAGCCAACACACTGCTTTGGCTCCTGCTTGAGCTAAACAGGAGGCCCAGGCCTGGCTTCGCCTTGGGTCAGTCGGCTGGTCAATGAGCTGGTGAACCCAGTCCATTTACCCATCTATCGATGGATGGCCCGCTTTGGCTCCTGCTTGAGCTAAACAGGAGGCCCAGGCCTGGCTTCGCCTTGGGTCAGTCAGCTGGTCAATGGGCTGGTGAACCCAGTCCATTTACCCATCTATCGATGGATGGCCTGGAATCAAGCACTAGGTTGGCAAGTTAGTTGTACCCCTTCCTGGCCCGCCTGCGTATAGTCCCCTACTATCCCTGATGCTTCACTGATATCTTCATTGAGTTTGGCGCCTCCTTGTTGGACACCGTGGTGGGTGGAAGGTAGGGGACTGAATTCTTTCCCCATTTCTATGGATTCTTCAACTTCAAATCAATTAAATCACCCTGTGAAACGAGTTTGGATAGAACTGCCCCAAGACTTGATCTCAACATCTCAATGTACAAATTCTTGTATCCCAACCTTTCTAATTATGCATTCTGATCAGAGACCTCTAGCTCATATGTCCCCTTTTCTCATAGATAAAGGCATAAAAGGACTCGCTGGTACAGTAAAAGATGTCAGAAAGCTGCGGTCTGGCGACCTTCTTATCGAAACTGTATCCCCGGTTCAAAGTTCTACTCTACTTAAGTCAACTACACTGGCTGATACCCCAATTACTGTAACATCACATAGGACACTAAATTTTTCACGAGGAGTTGTGTCGGAGGAAGACCTCATGGAGATAGCTGACAGTGATCTTACAGCAGAATGGCAAACCCAAGGTGTGGTCTCAGTGCGACGTATTACCCTCCGTAAGGGATCCGACATCATAAATTCCAAACACATAGTTATTACCTTTTCCACACCCAATCTGCCACCCTCCATTAAAGCTGGATACATCCATTGCCTGGTATGACCATATATACCTAACCCGTTGCGCTGTTTTAAGTGCCAGAAATATGGGCATTCAAAACTTTCATGTCGAGGTAGGGAGGTGTGCTAAATGCAGCGCTCTGGAGCATACTATCGACACCTGCAATTCTGACATCTTACTATGTGTCAATTGCAAAGGAGACCACCCAGCCTATTCCAAAACTTGTCCCAAATGGAATGAAGAAAAACAAATCCAGAAATTAAAGACCACAAAAAATCTCAGTTATTGTGAGGCGCGCAACCACCTGTTCCCTATGGGCAAGCTCCACCAATCATATGCGGCCAGAACATGCATAACAATATCAACATCCCTACAAACCGATATCTCTATCCCCCTTTGATGTCACATAAGGAGGTACTGCAGAAACATGCCCCCTTAGTGACCAAACCCCCGAAACTTGTGACTTCAGCAAGTAAACATGCACATAAACACATTGTATCCACAAAGAAACTTTCTAACCAGAACCATAGCGGCTCAAAAAAGGCATCTAGAAATCCTTTATCTAAACAAAATCTGAGTGAATCAACCAGAACTCTTGGTACAGACACAGGTGATGACTATGATGTAATGGATGTTACATCTCCTACAGTTTTGAACCCACATTCCGATAATAGGACTAAGCAGCATACATCTTCCCATAGATAATGGCAAAGATAATTCAATGGAATATTGGAGGTTATAGAGCAAATAATAATGACCTACCCTTTCTGGTGAGACAGTTCTCACCAGTTTGCATTGCACTACAGGAGACCATGCTTAAACCCTCTGTTAATAGTAAATTTAAACACTACCATTTATAGAAAAGATTTTCCAAGTAACAGTCATGCTTGTCATGGGGTTGCTCTGCTTATCCCGCATCATATCCCATCACAACAAGTTCAGCTCTCCACATCCCTTGAGGCTGTTGCCACTCAGATCTCGCTGGGCTCTCTGTTAAGTATCTGCTCTCTCTATTTGCCACCCAATACTTTACTCTTTTACTTTCACTGAACTGGAGCATTTATTGGACCAATTACCCCAACCATTTTTGTTACTAGGTGATTTTAATAGCCACAACATCCTCTGGGGAAGCCAAAACACTAATACCCGTGGTTGAATTGTGAAATGTCTGTTAACAGACTGTGATCTCTGTCTTGAATACCGGGAAATCAACATATTTCCTTACATCAACCCAGACATATAGTGCCATAGATCTTTCATTATGTACCCCGGACATTTTTTCAGACTGGTCATGGGAGTGTCACCCTACTCTGCTGGGTAGCAATCACTTCCCAATTCTGCTAACCAATCTGAATGGTAATCATCCCCTCCCAATATTGGTTCCACACTGGAAGATAGAAGCTGCTGATTGGCCTAGATTCACTTCATTAGCATTGATTACTGAGGCAATTGTGTCTACTCCAGATTTGGACGAGGCAGTAAACGTGGTAACGTCCAGCATACTCACTGCGGCGGAAGCTACTATCCCAAAAACATCCACACGACTTCCCCGCCAAGCTAAACCTTGGTGGAATGCAGAATGCGCCAAAGTACAGCAGAGACAGAGAGCATCCTGGAATCGGTTTAGACGCTACCCCAATCCAACAAACCTGGTTGAATTTAAAAAAGCTAGAGCCCAAGCTCGACAGGTGCGACGTATGGCCCAACGCTCCTCTTGGCAGAGATATGTTTCCAACATAAATACCCAGATGACATGCAAACAACTTTGGAGTAAAATCAGAAAGATAATTGGTAAATATACTTCTAAACCAATTACAATTCTGACCTCTGGTGGGTGTACAGCCCATATAGTGTGTCTAAATACCACATTTGATTTTTTTCTATATGCTGCAGTTTTTCAAAAAGCTTTGCACAATATTTCTAGCTGTGCCAAGTACGATGCCGATACCTATAGATGGTACACTATAGCATTTATCATTTCTCATTATGTCATGCTTCACATAATGGTTTGTTGCATGCCATGTTCCAACATCTCTCTCTGCATCCATTGACATTTGGACACACATTTGAATAAACTTTTTTGCTCAAAATTTGACATGGAACATCAATAATTTATTTTAAAAACACAAATTAGTGATTTTTTAAAAATGGTGTGATATCATCAGTTCTATTTTTTTAGAATTAATGCTTTGATGAACTATAATTAAAATAAATCTAATAATAAAAAAGTTTAAAGATTGGCAAATATGATATCAATCAAATTAGTTAGAATTAATGCTTTGATGAACTATAATTAAAATAAATCTAATAATAAAAAAGTTTAAAGATAACTAATTTGATTGATATCATATTTGCCAATCAACTTGAAAAAAACTGTGTATAATTTAAATAACCCATTGTGGATAGTTTCTATGTAGCAGCTGTTTTTAAAGTTAATCTTTAATTTCAACTAGTTTTATATCTCTTTGAAGTATGAAACTTATCTCCAATATGATAGTTAAGCCATTTAGAAGTATTTCATATATGGACAAGTATCCTGGAGCCCATTTTACAATGTTCAAACAAACTTCTGTCCCATGGAAATTGAAAATAGTTATAAAATACATTTTAGTATTAACTTTTTGCTTTATCTAATTAAAAGATTAACTGATCATTGACAAAGATTAACTGTTTTGAACTATTAATCATGTTTAACAAGTTGTCTTATACTTGATTACTACAAAACTTTGTTGGGCATTTTGATTTATTTTTGTTTTGGATTCTTGAATTCATTTAATAATAATCAATTGGTTACCTGAATAATAATACTTTAAATACATTAAATGACAAGTTAAATGTAAAATTTTTAGGCATTTTCAAGCAACCATATTCTTCAATAAAGATTAAAATTTATATAAATAAATGTTTGCAATTGACTGAAATAATAATAATAATGCTTATTTTGATCTAATTATAAATTTAATTTACTCATTACAGGAAATAATCCTCTGGAGAAAAGGAGAGAAAACAAGAAAAGGTATTCAACAGTCACAACCCTCCACTGAAACCAAAGAAGGTTAAGCTTTAATAAGTGAACATATTCCATTCCATTCCATTGAACTTAAGTCATTATTCTTGGCCCATTGTTGAAAGTTTCTTCAACCCTAAATGGTGAAAGAAAATAAACATTCCTCGCCTATTACATCTGAAACAGAGGGTAGGAGCCACACACTGTACATTTTGATAGGAACGTACCATTGTGAATTGTCACTGGACATTTTCTTAAACACATTTCATAATTGTGATGTTAGATGGATTATTGTGTTGACAAGGAAACAAAATCCCATGTAAATTTTGTGCCTATAACAATATAGTTGTAAATAAAGACAATACATAATTTGCTGAAAGAAAGCATCGAGAACAAGAAATTGGAATGCCACAAATGGTTAGATAATGTCCAATTCTACAAGTTTGAAACTGTAAATGGCAATTTGTAAAATTTTTGTTATATTACTAAAGGATCTAGATTGATTTGATGACTTTAAATGTTCAATTTCTGTAATACAGTAGTTTAGCATGAATGTTGAAGCACTAAATCTTAGTCAAATTTAAGTGAAGTAAAATTCCAAATTGTATGCATAGTGTTCTTTTCAGAATAATGTATATGTATTCATCATATTGATTTTTTTAAATATATTTAACAGATGGAAAAGATCAAATTTCAGTTGATTATTTCATGTCCCAATTCTCTGTAATGTGTGAATAAAAAAAATCTTCTGCTATTTCTTTGTATTGCCAGCTAATGCATTTGTATTGTTTCTAAATGAACAAATTTATAATCTTAGAGCAATTTATGGTTTTATTAATTGTACTTTTAAACAGAACATTAAAATTTCACAATCATTGTTGTTAATAAAAAAGTAATACAAAATTTTAATATATTTACTAAATAAACATCATTTTTCTTTACATGGGAAATATGGTGTATAAATCAACCAAGGATAGCAACTCAGTTTGAAATATCTTTGTTTTTAGCACCATAATCACAAGTATACGAAGAGAGCAATCCATAGTTGCACATACCTGGATGTATTTGGTTTATGTACAATTAAAAGATATAGAACTTGTTAGCATTGAACTTAAAAAATTCTCACATATACAAATATTCAAGGATGGACTTTGGCTCTCGTTCTTATAGTATTACACAAATGAAAAACTGCATATTTATACAGATATTTCAGATGTATGTATAATTGTATATACATATACACATAGATTTACATCAATTTTATCACAGAATGAAGTTATTTCTTATTGAGAATTAAGGGTTATCAGTTTCCATTGGTTCTGAAATGTCTTTATTGTTCTCTGTAACTTCTTCAGTAACCTGCAATAAAAATTTTTTAATTTAAAAAAAATCATAAAATTTCATTCAATAATTATATAATAAATGTTTTTAGTACTCTGTATTTTTAATATTTGCATCATGTTTTTGGGCATATTAGTTTTAGTTAATATTGCTAATACTTATCTAAATCCAAAGCTACCTTATCATAAACCTTCTGTATTACACCTAGCAGTTTAAAGCTCAGAATGGGGTTCAGTGGGCCAGGTCTGGAGATGTGGGATCCAGAATTGAACTTGGATTCTCCAAAGCATCCTCCTTTACCATGCTAGCATTTAAAAACATTGGAAGACATCATCATAAAATTAGCAAAGGATATAATGGCATACTAAGTGATCATTATTAATGTTTTCTGTGGATGTTAATATTTTCATGACATGATAACTGACTTTTCTTCCTCCCTGTATATTCAAATTATTTAGATGGGTACAATCATGCATTTTTAAAATTTATTAATGCCAACAAATAGAAAGTTGGGCTACCTGATGGTGACCTTCAAGTAGCCCTTTTATGCAAACAAGAACAGTTGCAAATCCTATCTCAAACTGTAACAGATTGTAATTGGAAAATTTTTCCTAACTTGTTCAGCATTCAGTTCTAAACATGATAAAAATATCATCATCAAAATCGGATGAATAGTTCTCCCAAAAATGAAATGCACATCTATCATATGTCAATTCCTTGAAACGTCCAAGATCAATTTGCCCACAAACAGCAATTGATGAGACCACAACAACTTTCATAAAAACAGAGAAACTTCAAGACTCATCATTATTGTTTGTGCAGAGATTTCTACTGACACTCAAGGCTGCAAGGAATGCCATCCAACATCATGCTCAACTGTACTTGGGTGCTGGTAGAAGACATTTTGGGCAAAAATTTAGTTTTTGCTTATTGATGTGAGGTTCTCGCGCTTGGGACCAATGGCGAAAAGACAGGCTTTTGATCTTGAGTGGTAAACGGTGCGATGTAGGTAAGGATGGGTAATAAGGTGACTCAAACACCAGAGACAGAGATTACATTGATATAAATTTTCAACTGCTTCTTTTATTCAAGAGATTACTTCTGTTATGAGACATTTTAGTAGAGTGGTATAAATAGCTGTTTTTATTAGAAGCGATGAATGTGCGAAGACCAAAAATGGCGGATGAGAATACCTCTTATTTAGAGCCCTAGCTAGAGTATTCTGTGGCTATGACGTATACAGTACTTGAAACTATACCAATGTTGCCATCTTATAATTATGACATAATGATAAATAACTTTACATTTTCGTATTGAAATCTCAATGGTAATTATTTTAATTTATCAGTCTATATCCAATTGACATAAATTTATAAAAATTTTAAAAAATATATTGGTATAGTTTATAAAAATTAAAAATTTTTTAATTAATTAAGCGAAAAATATAATGCATTTATTTATTATCTATGGAAGTATTTATGCATAACAAGATATTATTATTATTATTTATTTATTTATTTATTATTATTAAAAATAAAGAAAGAATCTAGACCGATTTGGTATCGAAATGACGAAGCAACAGCGAAAGATGAAACAAACCAAAACCATAAAATAATAACCTGCTAGTCATCAGAACTGTTAGTGATTGCGTAAACTTAACAAAAACAAGGCAATATAAATGCATATGTAATTCCTTCCCGCCCATAAATTCATATGAATTTTCATTGAAAAAATTCCCTTTGCACATCGTTTAGCCATACCGCCTGGATTAGTGTTACTAATCAGCTGCAACAGAAATCGTTTATATAGAAATTTTAATAAAATTTTAATAAAATTTCGTAAATTTATTGTATATAAGAGAAATATAGAATACGTTTCTAAAAAAAAAAGAAAAAACACTGTAAATCTCATCGATATACATCGATGGCAAATCTACTGCAAATGAACATTTTCAAATCTCTATCATTTAGTTTGTGAGGTTATATTCCTTTTTTATAGAAATATTTAGTTAAAATAGTAAAAATATGGTTGTTCTCATCAGAATATCTTTATCTTTATTCAAAGTAATCATCACTGCTGGTTCTAGGGGTCCCGGCGCCCCGATGCAGTTTTCTTGTAAATCAATATTGAGAAAATGATAATTTTGACACCCTCCTTCCGAAGACGTTCCGATGCGATGCATCGTCTGCTTACACGGTTAAGCCGGCCCTGGTAATCATAGGACAATAGATCAAATATAGTATATAGTAAAATATGATTTCATAGAAAACATAATGAAAATAAACCGATGAATACAAGGCATGGCTGAGAAAAAGAAATTAAAGTCGCAATATTTATATTATACAAAAGCAACAAAGTATAAATAAAGATAAAGGCAATGAATTAAAAGCAACCAAAGTAACAAAAGATATACAGTAATTGAAAAATACCAAATTTTATAAAACGTGAAGTTCTAAGAGCGTCAAAGTCTTGAATAACAATATAACAACATAGAGAAGATTGGTCTATAAGATAATTTGCAGCATCTTTTTCATGCAGTATCTTTCAAAAAGATGTAACAAGTCGGGTGGCCCCATGGGTACTTTTTAGTTTTATACTGCTCTCACTTTGAAAAAGTAATAAGCGTCAGAGCAATTCCGAAATTTATCATAAGCCTTTCATTCTTGCGGTGGATGAAGAATAAGGATTGATTTGGTCATCAGTGAAATATTTTACAGCTTGCCATCCGGGTTCAATTTCCGGTTTCTAAACCTCTAAAATTTTTTCAGGAGCATTCCACGCCATTACTGTGAAACACCATCCTTCTCCTGATGGCCAGTCCCACCACGTTCCTAGACGCTAGGTTAGATTAGGTTATTTTGAGTTAAGCCGCCATATCTCACAAGGAATATATATATATTATCTGGAAGTGGCCACTCTTAAAGCCCACCACAGGCTGGCCAACACCAAGAAATGGAAGGTTAAAAGATAGAATTCAATGGGAATTTAATCCGGTTAGGTTAGGTTAGGTTAGTTAGGTTAAGCCGCCATATCCTCATGGGATATTCATTATCTGGCGGCGGCCACTTATAGAGCCCATCACAGGCTGGCCAACACCCATGATGGGGCCAACCGGATGGCTGAAGGATGGGGTTCAACGAGCCGGGCCCGGACCCCTCCTGAAAAACTGGAGGTGTGGGACCCGGATTTCAACCCGGATCCTCCAGGGTGGTAAGCCACAGCTTTACCACGCGGCGGAATTTAATCCGGATTTGAATCCTTCCTTCCAGGTATGATAAGTGAATCCTCTACCGGCCAATACTCCCGGATTTCAACCCGGATCCTCCAGGGTGGTAAGCCGCAGCTTTACCACGCGGCGGAATTTAATCCGGATTTGAATCCTTCCCTCCAGGTATGATAAGTGAATCCTCTACCGGCCAATACGCTTCTTAACGCCTCATGGTTAATATTGAAATGCCTCTCCGCTTAATAATTTCCGGTTGGAAAGCGGCATAAAACAAGACCGAAGAACTATTTTACAAATATACAAGACATGTTAAAAGTAAATGTTAAATGCTATTTTAAAAGACTCTGTTTTCTTTCTTGTTGCATTACGTCACTTTGCAATCGGAGGTTACCAAATGGAGAGGTATTCCAATGCATACCACTGACCGCCTATATCCATAATGGGGTCAATCGTCATTTTAAAATATAGATGTCTTCATTAATTTTAAAAGCAAAATCCATCTTTATATACATAAATAAATGCGGTTCATCTGATAATTTACATTAAATGTTAGAAACAGTCGCCAATTTTTTCTTGGAAAGGCTGTCTTTTTCAATAAGATTATTTGAAAGAAAAAGGACATGATTTCTGGTTATTGAGTTATCTAGAAGAAAGAATGTTTTTAAGTTCAATTCAGAAGTTAAAGGAATATATCAGAAAATATAACAGTTATTGCAGCAAACATAGTCAAATATGTTTCTCACAACGTTAAAGAAAAATTGCTTCTTGTATAGAAAGAAAAGGCGGATATGTGTGATATTTGCTTCGAATATAAATTATTGAATAAACCTAATTTGTTTGTGCTCAAACATGTTTTCTTATTTTTGAAGTTACTTGATAATTAACAACAACATGTGTATTTCAAACTATAATTGCCTACCTTTGAAATATGCTATGCGATGCATGAAAGCTAATGAAATTGGTCACAGTATTCATGATTGAATAAAATACTGTCTGCCAACAGGATCGTGCAAATGTAAAATTTCATCTTGCTGAAAATATAATTGAAAAATTGGAAAGAAAAAAAAACTCTGTAATGATCCTTATAAAAACCGATCAAAAATAGCGGCATGAACTTGAGAGTTAGTTTTTGATTACTGCGTGTTGTCTAAAGTCTCTTAAGAGCTTTGATAAAGAAGAATCTTGCGAAAAATGAATCGTGAGAAAAAAACGAAGGAAAAGAATGGTGTAGTAGAGGTCAGCGTGATTGAATGATAGGAGGAGGGAGAATCTGGTTTTTCCTGGCGTTTGTGAGTCACATCTCATTATATAACTTCCAACTTCCTATAGAATAAATAAAGTACTCAAGGTCAAAATTTAATCGCTTAATATATAAAATATCAGTCCTTGAAACTATCGTATAGGTTAAATAACAATTGAATAGACAATATTTCATTTATCATCAGAGTGAGAGAATTTTCTTATTTTTTAAAATTTGTATTTTTTGTGAGAAAAAATATTTTGCGAATCATTTTCTGAAAATGTAATTCGATTACAGCTAATTAGAACTCTGCTCATTTGGCGTGATTTTATTGTTTACATTAAAGTTTAAATTTGATTTTAATTAAATTTCGATATAAAATTCATGCAGACAACATATAAGAAAATATATCATAATTTATAAACCATCAGTTCTCATCTTTAAACCATTTCCTGATAGACTGGCAACTATCCAACGGATGTTTCAGAATAAATTTAAAATCTCATCCTTATTTTGCTCAATAAATGCGGTGAAGTGAACAAATATCGAAAGTACTTTATGCTGTTGAAAATTATATTCAAAATCGCTTTCGTAGACTCTTATTAAATCCGCTTATTTCATAATAATATAAATGCAGATCAGTTCTAGTTTTTAAATGCACATTAATCATACACACGTAAACTCTATATTTGTAATAACAAAAGTAAAATTTCCGTCTTTATGCATTATTTCCATTACACAATTCTGTCGTAATCGGTAACTAGAAATCCGTTCTATTCAGTCAATCCCATATAAGTATGCTTACTGTACGGGGTTAGGCACAGTTCATTGAACTCAAAATTAATTTAAAAATTAAAATGGGCGTTAATAATAGATAATAGGCTGATAATCATTAATTAATGATAATCAAACATGAGGCCCAATTAGTCTAAAATTATAATTCTTTCGAGATTTTTAACACCAACCGTTCTTCTCATTGGACGTTAGATAAGTTCAACAGAAGGAAGAGAAATGGATAACAGATTCTATTGAAAAACGAACCGGAATCTTTTCGAACGTAAACCTAAATCGCGTCATTTGACTGCATAAATGAACAGATACTTTCATATTTTATAGATACTGTCCGTCCAGCTTAGCTGCGACCATCGACGCAAGTGCGCGGGCGCTAACTGAACGAGTCCAGACAAAATAGGGATGACAGCTTCGCACATGGATGTTTTCAAACGCAAGAAAAAATTATCATCAAATTACTGTCCGTCCAGGTTAGCTGCGACCATCGACGCAAGTATGCATGCGCTAACTGAACAAGTCCAATGACAAAATAGGACAAGTACGCGTGCACTAACTGAAATCCACTGACAAAATAGAGATGACAATCTCACATGGATGTTTTCAAACGCAAGATAACTGAAGTTGAATGGAAGCTTATTGTAAGCGTGTGCTAACTGAACGAGTCCAGTGACAAAATAGGGATGACAGGTTTGCGTGCACTAACTGAACGAGTCCAATGACAAAATAGGGAGGACAGCTTCCTCTTCCGATCTGAATGAGTCCAGTGACAAAATAGGGATGACAGCTTTGCATATGGATGTTTTCAAACGCAAGATAACTGAAGTTGAATGGAAGTTTATTAATGTCGAATGATAAATGATTAGTTTCGACATTGAAAATAGTATATTTAACAGAAACTTAATATAATATTAATTCAATATTCCCACCCGGAAAGTCTTCAAAATTGTTTAATTTTCTTATTATTTCTTTATTGATGTTTTTAAAAACTCAAAATTAAAAGGTAAGGAATTAAGAATAAAAAAAAAATAATAGACTTTGAAGCAAGATAATATGCTGAAATGAATCATCAGAAATAGACGAAGATATCATTATCAGCCAAAAAATAAAGATTGTTTTGTATATACAGTGTTGTAATTGATTAATAAAACTTCAAATATAATTAATTAATTTAGCAAAATTTAATTTTTCTTTATAGAAATATTCTATATACTTCATGTTTTAATAACAAGTTTTTTTTTATTTAGATAAAAATATTTAAAAATTGTTATAAAAACAATAACTTGTGATAAAAACAAGAAATACATAAAAATTTCAAATAATGCATTAAGTGATGGATGAAATACTTTTCCTTGTAGAACTTCCCATGTTCCATGTAGAACTGCTGTCAACCTTGTTTATTTCAGGTTGTCTTTGTCTCTTATTAAAAATATGATCCATTTTTCTTTAAAATTAATAGCTGTATTATACAGATCATTATCACTAATAATAATATATTAAATACAGGCAATCCATACTTATGTAAGTTTAATTTTCAGTTAATGAGCCTGACCCAAACCCAGCCCTCTTGAAAAAACTGGAGGTGTGGGAATCTGAATTGAATCTCTTTAAAATGATAAAAGAATGCTTTAACATGAGACTATAAACAAAGCACTATGTAGCAGAAGTACATTTATTTATATTCAATTCAAAACATTTTCGACGATGTTTTGGTCATCATCAGCGAAAATTACTAAAATGAACTTACGTAGAATAATAGATTCTATTATTCTATGTAAGTTCGTTTTAATAATTTTCGCTGATGATGACCAAAACATCGTCGAAAATGTTTCGAATTGAATATAAATAAATGTACTTCTGCTACATAGTGCTTTGTTTATTTTCTCCTATTTATATTGAAGATAGTAGTTATGTATGTCTTATTTTAACATGAGACTTATGTGATTATTCTTTAATATAACTATTTTTAATATTAAGTCTTAGTGATCCACTAGTAATGTATAACATATACTGTAACAAAAGTAGATTCAATTTATGTAGGGTTTCATTGAATGATCTACTTATGAAAGTTGGGAAATGCATGTACTATTAGTTTACTGGCTGAATTTCATTCTATTCTGTTGCAATAAAATTTCCTTTGCTATTTTGACTTTGATTTTATACTTTTACAGCTGACTATTTCAATAATACTTCAGTGGAGATTCAAAACAGCAGAAAGTTTTTTAAAAACTTCTTTGACATGTTTTAGTGACTATATCTTTCAACAAAAATCAAAACAAAAATTTTCCCAAAATTTTTTCCATAATTTGTAAGTATGCAAAATTTTGAAGAAAAAATTACTATGTTATAATGTTTGCATAATTTTTTAATTAGGCTTATTAATTCTGTCGTTGTTGTGTGATGTTACAATATAGTAACCATTCGAAACATTAAAATGTAGATATTTTTTTAAATTTATTTGTTATTCATGAATAATGTTGTTATCATGTTTTTTCAAATTGACAACTAGGTCCCAAATCAAATAAAATAAAATCTGGACTAGCTTATAGAGGACCTTAAGTAAAATTAAAGTGCAGGAGTGCTTTCGGGCTGGACTGCCCCTCATCAGCTGCACAGAGAAAGTGAACGTTAGTAGGAGAACCTGTCAGAGAATGATCCTGTCAGATGTCCCATTCTCTGACAGGTTCTCCTACTAACGCTCACTTTCTCTGTGCAGCTGATGAGGGGCAGTCCAGCCCGAAAGCACTCCTGAATTTTAATTTTACTTAAGGTCCTATAAGCTAGTCTAGATTTTATTTTATCATGTTTTTTACACATATTCTACAAATGTCTTACATAATTATTTTTCTGTTAGGACAACCTCCAAAATAAGATAAAGATATCAACAAAGCATTAATATTTCATATAATCATGCTTTTTTACCTAAACCATATGGATTTCAATGTTTCAAATCTCACATATTATAACAAAGGGGCTAAAGCACAAAGTAGAAAAAATTCTTTTATTACACAAAAGAAACATTTTTGACCACTATTAACTGGTTTAAATCAGCTAATGTTATCCGTTATACAGAGAGCCAGTATATTTCTCCAAGTTGTTTGTTTACATAGGTTAGAAAGAGTCATTGGTTGGTGACACAGGATATTTGGAAATTTACATTTTTTATCTGGTAACGTTTTTTATTATCTTGATTTTTTTTTCTTAATGCCTTAATGCCTCCATGTGTAATTTTGTAACATTACCCACAGATTTTTCGTTTTTTCTTTTGACCAATAATAGGTTTAGTTTAACCTTTCTTACAATTTTTGATGTTAGCAATAGGAACAGGTCCCCTGTCCTGTGCAGGGCAATAATTTAACATGTGTCACCAACCAACGGCTCTTTCTAACCTGTTTAAACAAACAACCTGTAGAAATAGCCTGAGCCACCAACCAATGGCTCTTTCTAACCTATGTAAACAAACAACTTGGAGAAATATACCAGCTCTCTGTGTAACGGATAACATTAGCTGATGTAGACCAGTTGATAGTGGTCAAAAACATTTCTTTTGTGTAATAAAAGAATTTTTTCTGCTTTGTGCTTTAGCTCCTTTGTTACTTTTAGAAGTAGCAGAATGTTTTCAACCTTAGTAACTCACATATTATATCTGATCACCAGAATTTTAGTGATTAGTTATCCAGATTTTTGAAACTTTAGCTATAGGAAACAAGAACTGGTATATATTGGTAATTAGTAATTGTCAGTTATATCCAAGTAAAAAAAAAAATAGTCTTTATCTTTCAAAATAAAATTCATTCAACTGTTATTATTATTAATCAGTATTAAATTTTTTCTCTTTCTCTCTACAATTCACATTTGGCTGATAATCCAATATTAAATTTTGCTGATTTAATATTCTAAATGGGATGCATAACACCGTCCAATACTCTTCCATAAATCTGTTATCAATGATGCTACATATTTATAATGCTCCATTTAAAAATCAAAGATGCATGCACACAGTAATTGAGATCTGTATTCAATTTTTTGAAATTATATTATAGCAAAACTATATAAAGTGAAATCATATATAAAAAAGAATAATTTTATATTCAAAACTGAGAATGTAGAAGTTCTGTATAGTAATGATATTATAAGGCATTTTAAAATATAATATATATAATAATAAGTTGTATATAATATACAATATAATAATATAATTTTTAAATTTTAGAGCTCATAAAAAATTTTTAATAGAAAAATTAATCATTTTTATAATATAATATAATATAAACTAACATGTTACTTACGAATGACTGTTAAAGTTGCAATAGTTGATGCTGTTCCAGCTTCATTTTCAGCATCTACTTCATATATTCCTCCATCATCAGGAAATACTTCAGCTATCACTAATGATGACTTTCCTTCATCTATTGTTATTTGGAAATCATGAGAAGAAACCATAGGTGTTTTATTATGAAACCTAAATGAAAAAATTTCAATTAAAAAGTAATAATAAAATATTCAATATAAATTAAAATTTTATCATCATTTTTGATATAATATAAAATATATTAAAAATTTTAAGTAATACAAATTTAGCATTTTCTTGCTATTATATTGGTATTTTAGATTTTAAAACTTTTGTCTACGAAATGAAAAGTAAAATATAGTATTTAAAATTCTAGATTCTTTACAAAATAATAATAACTAAATCACACGTATAAACTTTAGAACCAATAAAAATACATTAAAACAGTAAAAATCAAAGTATTTACTACAAGAAAAGTGCCACCAGATATTCAATCTTCAGTTCTATTCAATTACAACATATTTTTCATTTGAAAAAACAGTTTCAAAATTTTGAATTAAATTTCAGTAGAATTATACATCTGTAATACAAATACAACCATTTCCCAATTTATGCAAATAATTTGGACAGAAGATTTTTATGTAACTCAGATGTTGTATAAATTGGAAAAATAATTTTTTAATAAAAATTCTGAATTAAAAGCTCCTGGAATTAGGCAGATTACAGTGATTGCATCTACACAATGCTAGAACACCATATTGTGACTAACTTTTTCCAAATAATATGACTTGTCGAGATAGCATAGAAGACATTTGCAAATAAGTTGCAGATGTCTTCTATGTATAGGCTGAGAAAGAAAAAGAGGATATGAGGGAGATGTTGCCTGGGAATAAATAACTTATAAATAATGGACTTGATGTCTATTAATTATAAATTATTTATTTTTTTATATTTCTATACTGAGATAGAGGCTCTAAGCTGCAACTTATCTAGATTATGTGTAAATCTGACATTAGCCTTCTATAAATGTAGTATATTCATAAAGCACATTTTTGATATCAGTAAAAAAGTCTGCAGATGATGAACCATATATCATTGAATAAAAAGAAAAATTTGACTACATAAGAAAAACAAAATGAAAAAAAATAACAACATGCCCATATTGCTACTAAATAACCTTCTGTATTATAATTATAAATGTCTCTTTTAGTTTTTAAATGAAAAGATATTACACAAACACAAAAACAATCCATATTTTGATAAATTACTGGTATATAATGTTAATATTTTGAGAAATTAATTTTAAATTTTTATCATCTTTTCCTTGTAAATTTTTTAGATTCACTATTGTTTATGAACAAATCAAAAAACAGAGCACAACATTTTAAAAAATATTAATAAAAGTGCGATATGCAAAGTATTAATTTTAATCATAAATAACTTAAATCATTTATCATTAAGCTGTTTGAAAGAATTTTGAAAATAATTTAAATCTCAGTGATAAATTTTTTGACTATAAATATATATATTGTTAATTAAACATATTTAAACCTTAATCCTACTTTTATACTTTTCTGTATATAATTTTAGCAACAGTAGTAAAGGATTTAATTTTAAATTACAGTGAAATCCCTATATCCATGGTTTCATTTAATCATGATTGAGCATTGTCCAAAAAAATTAGATAACAAATTCAGAAATACACTAAACATTCATAATTTAAGTTAATTTCATCACATCACACAGGTATTGTGTCATCATCATATCATTACAAGAAGGGTGAATAAGTATAACATTTTAGAAAAAGCGAGACTACATTCAAATGACTTTTGTCATTATAATTGTTCTAATTTATTATTAATTATTGTTGTTAATGTCTAATAGTTTAATTCATAAATTAAGTACAATCTGCAGAGAAGTTTAGAACCTATCCTACAGTAGGCCCTGTGGACACAGGGACCTACAATAAGAATATTGGAGGATTTTTGCACAGGCAGTGAAGGCGACTATCCTGGGCCCTGAAATCTAGGGGGCCCATTATTTTATGATAATAATACATATTTGATTTTTGATATGATTTTTAACAAGATTTATACACTACAACAATGTTTCTGAATCCAAGAATACCCATACAATTAACCTGATAATTTTATAACAGACTATGAATACTGTGAATATGACTTGTACTTAGGTAAACAAGCTAACAAAATTTGAAAAATCTTTAAATCAAAGAAATACAAAGTGATAATGATATATTACATATCAAAGTAATGTTTAGTAGTTCAACATTTTCTCATTTGTTCTTGAGACATACTGTACATGAATCAAGAGGTCTTCTATTTTTTTGAGAATTAGTAATTATTGATATATATGCTGATCTAAAAGTGAAAAAGTTATAAATTATAAATAAATAAATAAATATAAATATAAAAAATAAATATAAAACATTTTTTAGAATAAATTAATGTTATATGTAGTTTGTAGTGCTGCCTACATTAAATTCTAATGATCTAATAACAGTAGCCAGTGTGGATCTGACCCTATGACAAAATGGCCACTGCGGAGAACTGGAGTTAAGCTCTGCCTACTCTGAGAGAGCACAACATCAAAGGCGGCTTGGCGAGTGCTACTACTCGTTAAGACTCTAAGTTCGGCAAAAACGATGTCTCCGACAAAAGGCGAGGACCAAAAAGCGACGATGACTTTTGTGAAAAAGCCTCGTTTCGGCTAGCGCGACGTATCAGCAAGAGCACAAACCTTTGTCCAGCACCGCTCTTTTATGTACCTAACCTCTCCTTCACCTTTCCCGGGATGGCTGTTATTATTTCTTACACAATCGTCCGGGAAGTCAGGTAACATTCCTGACACGACAATTGAATAAGCATCTTAAGTTATTACTTCCAAAGAGCAGTAAGATAATCCGACACCTCCTGTTTCTCAATTGACTGAGTCATTAGATTTTATTTCAATTGCGTCGTTAAATTTTAATTTCGATTCGAATCCGCGACAATAAAAAGGGGGGTTTCCCGATCCCCACAATATTTATATTATTATTTTTATCAGCAATCAACATGTTAGGATTTATTTTTAAGTTAATACTTATAGTTAAGAATTATACTCAATATTTACATTTTTCTTAAATTATTAACTTAATAGCAGGTGAAATTTTTTTCAGAAATATAATATATATTTTATTTAGAACTCTCCATATACAAAGCTGCATACATTACATGAAAAATGGAATTTATTGAAAAACATTACATGAAAAATGGAATTTATTGAATAGTGTATACTTTATATTTTTCAGAAATATATTGAAATAGATGCTGTATTTCACTAATATACGTAAACTTTATTTAAAATGTGTAAGCTATGTAAAATATATAAGTTAAATCTTACTTACTCCCAATTAAATAATAAATGTATCTATTAGATTGTATTTCTTAGATACATTTAATTGTTATTTATATTATGTAATAGTTTTTGAATTTTAAAAAATATGAAAACAAATAGAATTACTATTATAACAAACGCATGAATCTGCATATAAATCTAGTGTTGGTAATTATTATTATTAACAGACAGCATGAAGGGAAAATGGGATATTAACTATAACATACCTACATATATTCTTTGAAGAGGTAGGTTTCTTGGTTTTGGAAGTTTGCGATGATCAAATATAGTTGGTACAGCAATCCATCGTAATATATTCTTTGAAGAGGTAGGTTTCTTGGTTTTGGAAGTTTGCGATGATCAAATATAGTTTGTACAGCAATCCATCGTTACAATTTCTTACTATCTTTTCGATTGTTTTCAAACTGATCATCAATGAAATGGTTCTGAAATATAAATTAACAATAAATTTTTGACTTATAACAATCATAAAGTACTAACTTTTCAGGAATATAGCCACGTGAAAAAACTATAAAAACTAAAGCGATAATACTCTAAAAAATTTTGTTGTATTTTATTTATATCACTTCGTCGCCATGTTACGGCATACCTGAACACTAAACTGACCAATGGCTTTACATATAAAAAAATTATCGGGGATTTATTTACAACTAATCGAAGCAACTGTATTATTTGAGATTTATATTATACAAAAACAGATTCCCTATCGCCCATTAGATTTTAGTAATGAATCCGTATGAAAAATGGAGGAGAAGTGATGTTACATAGAAGTCTAGTTTCAAAATTATCCTTATTTAGCATTGCTTTAGAACAGCGCTTCTCAAACTTTTTTCATTCATGACCCGATTTTTTATTACGATATTTTTCGCGACCCCAGGTATTAAATATGAAATAAAATATACAAGTACATAAATCATTTATACACTTATTAAGATGAACACAATTAACCAACTACACTGAAAATTCATATGTTGTCATATGTTAAATATTGGGCGTTTGGGAAATTACATATAAACTAAAATTCAATTGTTTGAATTTAATTTTTGCGACCCCATTTGGGGTCGCGACCCATAGTTTGAGAAGCGCTGCTTTAGAAAGTTAAAGAAATTATTCCTAGCAATAATCATTGGTAACTTTATATATTTCTAATAATTAGAAAAGAAATATAATAATATATTTCTTTTCTAATTTATAAAAACAGTAGTTACTTGGCAAACGAAGATCTTATTTGGAAAAGTTTTTCTTCTAATATTTTTTAATCACTTCTTTTTATCTCTAATTTTTTACCCTACGGCAAAAGAAAGAGTCTATGACCCTTTCCTGTTCGATTAGAACAATTTATAGCACTACAACAAGGCATGTTCTTAAAAAATAACCAGAAAGCCCATGAACGCAATGCTAACTTTTTCTCTAATAGGATATAAAATGGCTGATTTGGCGGCCTCTAGCGGCAGTATGCGCTACTCTATAAATCTGGGGACTCTACTAGTTAACATACCTGGTAGAACTGTTTCCAAAATGGAAACCTGAATGGATTTCCCTATTGTTTTAATATGAAAAAATATATAGAATTTGTAAATTCTTATTTCAAATTGAACGACTGTGCATTAAAAAACGAAAACGTAAAATTAAATTAAATTAAACAGTAAAATGAAATTAAAACAAAATCTCACAACAACGGTCACACAATCACTGAAATGGTGAGTGTTAGAAACCAAAAATAACTAAAATACTTGTGCAGTCACAATTCAAAATTTTAAACTGAAATAGCTAAAACTAAAATTGATGTGATTGAAAGTCTTATAAAAAATGTGATGTCATTGATAGATTGTTTATTGTTAAATAATTACTAATAATTAAGAAAATTAATTAATTGAGTTAATATAATTCAATTTTAGGATTCTTTTTTATTAATCTCTTAAAAAATGTAATAAATAAAAGCGAAAAAAACATTAAATAGTAATATTATATCACAAATCGTGAAAGCCTCAAGGACCGCACAAAATGGCTTAGCGGGCCGCCTTTTGGACAGCTGTGATATAGATAGATATGAACAGATTAACGAAATGACATTAAGAGAGTGATATAAATTAGTTTTATTGAATATGTCTTTCACTTTGACAACGTACGAAAAAAAAATTCGAAAGTGATGATTATATCCCAATTGATTATTATCCCAAAGGGCAGTAATGTACGATAATATTAACAGTACAAAAAGACTGAACGAGGTCCAAACGACTACAAAAAAAAAAAAGATTACATACTCAGATGGTTAAAAAGATGACAACGTACGAAAAAAAATTCGAAAGTGATGATTATATCCCAATTGATTATTATCCCAAAGGGCAGTAATGTACGATAATATTAACAGTACAAAAAGACTGAACGAGGTCCAAACGACTACAAAAAAAAAGATTACATACTCAGATGGTTAAAAAGGTCTAGCTTTACATTGATAGGATATGCTATACAGTATTGTAAAGTGCATTATGCCCAATTATCAATAAATAAAATATTTATTTCAACTTAAAATTAAAATATATGTAAATGAAATTTGCATATGAATGATACAAATATCAAAGGTTTCGATAACTTAAATTCGACGATTATTGAAATTTGTCTGAAAAATCAAAAAAATTGTACAAAATTTCAAAAAAATACTTTCTCGTTTCTCATTTATTAAACGGAAAACTTGCTTATCATCCGATGCGAAGGTTTGTTTTTTTAATACTGCAGTGTAGATTTCTTATATGCAAACTATAAAATATTTTAAAAGAACTTTAGAAAGTTTCTATTAAAAGTCAATTCTCTTGCGATCTATTGATTTATCTTTTAATGTTACACAGCCTAGAGTAATCAAATGGTATTTTTAGACTGATAATAGTTGCTACGAATAGTTTTATAAATAAGAATATCTATAACTACAATTGTTTAGTAGATATCGTCAGTAACTTCAGAAGCATCACATTAAATTGAAGTATAAATCAGCGCGCAGCATTAATATGTTGAAGAACTGCAGGTATTATTGATTCAGAAATATTGTCAACTTGATGGATAGCATTTATTAATTGATGAATTTTACATAAAATTTTATCTTTTACAGAATTTGAATTTTGTTCTGATTTGTTTGACATAAGTAATTTAGAATAAAAACTGTTCTCTTCCAAATATTCACTGGTGTGATGGAATTGTGTATTCATTGCTAAATCACTATTATGACTTTTCATTTCTACAGCATGTATGTTTGCATATATTACCCAAAATTAGATAATCATGACACAAACATTCAAATGATTTGTAACAGACTCCACACTGTTTGCAAGAAATTTTGCAATTGTTTGAACACAAATGCTGTAAAACTTGTCTAATTTTATAATTTTCATTATTTTTACTTTGTGAAGGAACAATCCACAAGGTTGATGATAACTTTTTACAAGTCTCAATAATATTCATGCCTTCATTATGTCTTGACATTAGATTTGAAGATTTATATGTTTGTTTTCCTTTGTGAAGTTTAATTAATCGATCAAATTGCTTATTTTCTAAATAATCCATCAGTGCAAGCACAGACTTGCCTACCCTTTTTGACTTTTTACCTTCTAAATAAATTGATTTTTAATTTTGAGAGAAAATTCTGAATATGCATATTTGTATTAATTTCCGCACCTGTCCGATAAGCATATGCCCATAATTCCACTCTATTTGCATAATAATTATTTATATATGTGTAAAAAGGAATTGTTTCCTCATCTGTTTGAAGTTGCTGTAATAACTCATTAAACATTTCTACAAATCTCTCTCTATTCAGTTCATATAAACAGATCTTTAGGGTTTTGTAAATAACTGATTTTTTATCTTTATCTTTGATTATATTTAAATGGCCTTGCCATGCTCTGTCGACATGCCATGCACAAAGAAGTCTTTTTTTGGGAGGGCCCATAATTTCTGTCCAAGCATTAATAAACATGCAAGCATCATCACTCATGAAAATATTGCATGATATTTCACCAATTACTTTTTTAATGGACTGGAAATATAGTTTTAAAATTTGAGTATTAACAGTTGATAAGAGGCAGAAAGCAACAGGAAAGCTTCCTCATATTCATCTATTATCATTACAGTCGTTAATTCAAAAACATATCCTGTAATTCCATGTGTGGAATCAGAGCATATACGATCTGTCCCAAATTTCATCATCATCATATATTGTAATTTATTCATAATAATAAGGATAAAATCATCATTGTGGACTTCAGGATGATATTGGCCTTATTTCTTATAAAATAAAACACAGTTGTTGGCAAGATTTCTTTGATTTTCCACCCAAGCGGCAATACTGATGGAATCATTTTCATGCATTTGATTATTATTTTGTGAAATACCATATGATCTGCATGTTATTTAAATCCTTCCATGAAATAAGATGAATTCTTTCAACATTTTCTCTCATTGAGTTATGAATATGTTTGGAAGAGATGCCTTGTACTAGCTTTCCTGCAACAAGAATACCAGATATATAATTACTGAAAAAAAATTCTATATATAATTACTTGTATTAGGTATTATATTACGTTTGTTCTTTTTTCAATCTCATTAACAGATGAAATAATTATACATATAAATATTAAAGAAAAATTTTCTATGCTAATTAACTATATGGCTAACCTATAATACGTTACCTACTTATGTGAGTATATCTACCTACTGTAATGCTTACGTTTGCATGATTAGTAATCATATAAATCTTAACGATTATTTAAAAATTCTTAGGCTTAGGCTGTGTTTAGGTTAGGTTTAGTTTAGATTAACTTAGATTTAGTTTAGGTTAGGTTTAATTTAGGTTTAGGCCTCGATTAAATTATACCTAACCTAATCTAATCTAAACCTAGCCCTATTCCTAATACTAATTTCTTCCTACCCTAACCTAATCTAAATCTAGCATATTTATATTATTATTATAATTATTATTATTATTATTATTATTACAGAAAAATACGGTAGGTAACATGGTATAACCAAAAAGTGATAGTAGGCAATGTCTTTCGATTATTGCGGTATTTTTCGTGGCAACAATAATCGCAATAATCGAGGTATTTCTGTACTTAAATAACT